>OU383773.1:56277145-56579645 GCA_910950805.1 Acrocephalus scirpaceus scirpaceus
CTAATGTTGGATTCATATTGTTGCACATTTGCACAGGTTTCATGCTGAGGGGAGGTTAGAGGGAATTAATTTTGTTTCACCCTCACAGTGAACTCCCGCAATGTGGAACATACTAATTTCTAGAAGTATGTTTAAATTCCCACCTAAATCCTTCTAAAAGTAAAGATTATGAAACTGCAATTTGGGACCATTATGGCAGACACTTTAGATTAATGTACCTGGCCATGTTCTTAGTTCTTTCATATGAGCAGAACACAAAAATTGTCTTTAAAAGGGCATAAGTGCTTGTCAAGGGCACCCTGTGCTTGAAAAATGTTTCTTTTGTCAGAGTGAGCAAAGATGATGGCATGAAGTATTGAAAACAGATATGTCACAACAACCTGTAAGCTAGGGGATCAACTAGTACCCTGAGAGGCATAGTATAAAGTTGCAGGTGCAATAAAATGCTGATACTAAGCTCCTATTTAAGGCAAGTGGCATTTTGTCACTAGGGAAGTAGTTGCCCCTGAAGTGGATTTATTTTTCTGAAGTGAAAGAATTTTTATCACTTTCTGTTTCATCTTGGAAAATGAGGATAATGTTTCATGAAGGAGATAATGGAAACCATCTAGGGAGCCATCAGACAAACAAGCTTCTAGAAGCTGAATTTAAAAAAAAATCCATCTCTGCTTGCCTCTTATATGTGTGAATCACAGTTTTACCACCTCCTTTGAGAAATGACAGATTTAATATATGCTCCATCTAAGCAACAGATTTGTGTGTAACACAAAAAGGTGTGGAGGGACAGTTCTCAGAAAGAAAACTGCTTGGTGGAAAAGAAAAATTTGAACATAAATTTCAAAGGCTTGTTTCAGCAGATAATTTCAGGCTTTCCAGGCAAGGCCTAATAGTAAACATTATTGTTATGAGAATTAATATGATGTAGGTATATGGAGCAGAAAATAGATACATTTACAGTTCAGATGCATCTTTACCTAACATATGTTAATATTTTCCTAGATATAATATTTATTTTTAAAGTTGCATAATTTTATACAAGACAACTAAATTCACTCCCAGTAAATATCATGAAATCTGGAAAAAATTTAAATTCTCTAGCTTTTGAAATGAGCAATTATATTCTATGGAAGGAAAAAACCCCTTGAAATCAGAGAAGTGTAACAAACACTCTGAAAAGGAGATATGATCACATAAAACAAAATTAGAAAAAAAAAAAATTTGGAACAGGAGTGAATATAATGATATTGATTGGAATAACATGAGGTGCAGTGAAAAACACTGAAACTTGCAAGAACTATATGCTAAGAAATCTTGAAACCAAGGAACAAAATGAAATGAAGAGACAGGAGAAAAAATTATGAAGTGAAAGGTAAAACAAAAAATTCTGAAACAAACTGAAAATAATAAAATGGAATGAGATAACATGAATTGCATGGAAATGGACCAAACCTTGCCAAATTGATCCTCACAGAAATCAAAAGATTCATTTCCCTTCATGAAATGAAGAATTTCCTTTCATGAAAGGAAATGAAATTTTGTAATCAGAGAAGAAAGTGTAACAAACACTCTGGAAAGGAGATATGATAAAATCAAATTCATGTGGAAAAACAGTGGAAATTAGGAAATGGAGTGACTATAACCTAATGGATTTGGATGAAATGAGGTGCAGTGAAAAGGACTGAATCTTGCCATTATACTTGCTGAAATCCCCCAATAAGAGAACGAACAAAGACACAGCAGAAGTAATTGAAAGAATGAATAACGAAAAAAAAAAAAGAGAGAGAGAAAATTCTGTTTCAAAGTGCAAACAAGAAAATTACATGGGATGACATAAAGTGCAGGGAAATGGACAAAAACCTCGCCAAACTGATCCGCATCGAAATTGCAAGACTCCATTCCCTTTCATGAAAGGAAGAATTTCCTTTCATGAAAGGAAATGTAATTTTGAAATCAGTAAATAAAGTGTAACAAACACACTGAAAAGGAAATATGATAAAATCAAATGTAAGTGGAAAAAACCCACGAAAATTGGGAAATAGAAGCAGTACAACCAAAAGGATTGAGACCAAATGAGGAGCAGTGAAAAGGACCAAATCTTGCTGAAATTATAGAAATGGAACTCTGTAAACATGTAAACTAAGCAAAATGAAGAGACAAGAGAAAAAAATGGTGAAGTGAAATGCTTTAAAAAAACCCCAAAACCTGCAAAATTCTGTTCCCAAGTCGAAAACAAGAAAATGGCACAGGATGACATGAAGTGCAGGGAACTGGATCAGACATTGGCAAATTGATCCTCATTGAAATTGCAAGATTTCACTTCCTTTCATAAGTTTAAGAATTTCCTTTCATGAAAGGAAGTGAAATCTTGATATCAGAGAACAAAGTGAAACAAACTGACAGAGTGAACTTCCAATGAAATTAAATTACATGGAAAGAAATTAAAGAAAATTTAGAAATGAAGTGATTGTAATCACATGTAATTAGATGACATGAAGTGCTCCTCTTCTGTATAGCTTTTGTAGTTTCAGTGTTCCTGGAGGTCTAGGGTTTGTGGTTTTCCAATGCCTAACCCTAAGCAGAATAATAAAGCTGCTATTTGCTGAGGTGCCAAGCACATAGGTGGTGCCGAGCAGTAAAGTGTGGAGGAAGCAATGTTGGGGCAGTGCTGTGCTCCCCTTGGCATGCATTTTGTAGTGTCAGGGTGCCTTGAGCTCTGGACTTTCTGCTTTGCTAAACCTGAACCCTAAGCACAAGCCTAATCTCACAATAGGACACGAAGGGAAGACATGGACTCTGTTCCAGTTGACAGGGCAAAACCCTCTGACTTTTATTTGTCTGACTCCAATATATATAGTATTTGACCCCAGACCATGGATTGGAGAATAAGGTTACCACCTTTCCAATCACATTGGCAAACCAAAAGTCCATCAGTTATTCCCTCCTCAGGAGAGGAATGAAAAACATAGCTAGTGTTTACCATAAACATTACTTCTATTTATAACGCTCGCATGAGAAAGAATTCAGAAACTATGAAAACATCAGAAGGCTGAAAAATCAGGGTGACACCCTAACACTAAGTGGAGCGCTAAAAGCCACCTTTTGCTGAAGCAAGTGCCAAGCAGAAAGAAATGGAAGGAACTTTGTCAGGGTAGGAGCATGCTCCACTTGGCATGCCTTTTGTACCTGCAGTATCCCTGGAGCTCTCAGCTTTTTGGTTTTCTCAACTCTAACCCTAAGAGTAACCCTAACTCTAAGTGGAACAGTGAAATCAGCCTTTTGCTGAGGCTGGTGCCAAGGAGAAAAATGCAGAGGGAGCAATGCTGGGGGAGTGCCATGATCCCCTTGGCATGTCTTTTTTAGTGTCATGGTGCCTGGAGCTCTGGGCTTTGTGGTTTTCTCCACCCTAACCCTAAGCATAACTCTAACCCTAAGCAGAGAAGTAAAAGAAACCTTTTGCTGTGGCTAAGGTGCCCTGCACATGGGTGGTTCCAAAGGAGCAAGATGTGGAAGGAGTAATGATGGGACAGTGCTGTGCTCCCCTTGGCATGTTGTTTGTAGTTGCAGTGTCTTTGGAGCTCTGGGCTTAGTGGCTTTTTCAAGCCTAAACCTAAGCAGAGCAGTAAAAGCAGCCTTTAGCTGAAGTGCCCAGCATGGAGGTTGTGCCCAGAAAAAAGGCTTGGAGAGAGCAATCTTTGGTGTTCTTTCTTCCAGTGTAATGGACCAAACCTTGCTGAAATGATTCTCATTGAAATCAGGGAATCAGGGAATAAATCAGGGAATAAAGTGAAACGAGGAGACAGAAGACATTGATGTAATTAAAAACCATTTAAAAACAAAAATTCATATCAAATGTTATTAAAGGAAAAAAAAGAAGTATAAAGTGAGGAGAATGAAGTGGAATGAGATGACGTGAAGTAGAACGAAATGTCTTGATAAAGAAAGATTCATGTTCCTACTGAAGGGGCATAGAACAGCGCGCAGAGAAGAAAAACGAGAAACAGAGGCAAGGACAACATTTCCGCTCCACCCCGGGGCGCCCCGCGTTTGTCGGTCCGGGAGATGGGGCGGGCGAGCAGCGAGCAACCTGCGCCGCTCCTGCCAGCGGCTGGGCGCGCTTTCCAAGCGGTGGCGAGCAGCCTGTCCCCGGCATTCCCAACACCGAGGGGCTGCTGCGGGACGGTGCCCGGCAATGCCCGAATCACGGTGGCGTCTTGTGCCCTCAGGGAAACAGGGGAGTCCCTGGTTCCTGCGGCGAAGCAGGGCAGGACAGGTGCGGACAGGACAGGCAGCCAAGGAAGAAGCAGAACCGCAGGGAGAAAAAGTGTGTGCCGCAGGTCTGCTTTTATATGCTAAGGCTCCTCCCACAGCCCAATTTACAGGGCATTTTTTCCTGGGCAACCGGTGGTCTACCCCACCCAGGAGGGGCAATCTCTTGCAGCCCAATCGTGGGAGCTGTCTCTCCCCTGATGGGCTGTCAGAGAAAGCCTCCCCAGGGACTGGGATCCCCTCCATCACATGTACAGATCCTAGAGTAAGTTTCCACCTCCTGTATGCCTCCACGTGTGTTAATAACGGCGTAAATAAAAATCAAATTACTCCCTCCGCACATGGGTGGTGCCAAGGAGCAAGATGTGGAGGGAGCAATGTTCATGCAGTGCCATGGTCCCTTTGACATGCCTTTTGTAGTTGCACTGTCCCTGGAGCTCTAAGCTTTGTGGTTTTCTCAAGCCTAACCGGTAGCCAAGCAGTAAAATCAGGGTTTTGCAGAGGCTAAGGTGCCCAGCATTTGGGTGGTGCCAAGGAGCAAGGTGTGGAGGGAGCAATGCTGAGGCTGTGTCGTGCTCCCCTTGGCATGCCTTTTGTAGCTGCAGTGTCCTTGGAGCTCTGGGCTTAGTGGTTTCTGATACAAAGGTTTATTGTGGTTTTCTGAAACTATGTAAAAATAATAAAATAGAATGGCATGACATGAAGTGCAGGCAAATGGACCAAACCTTGCCAAATTGATCCTCATTGAGATCACAAGATTTCATTTCCTTTCATGAAATGAAGAAACGTTTTTGCATTTCATTTCATCAGTTTCACCTCCTGTCTCTTTGTTTGACTTCATTCCCTGATTTTGAGATTTCAGTGCATATAATTTTGGCAAGTTTCAGTGTTTTTCACTGCACCTCATGTCATCCCAATCAAATTTGTAGAATTCACTTCATTTCCAAATTTTCTTCCTTTTTTCCACTTGCATTTATGCATCATATTTCCTTTCCAGAGAGTCTGTTACACTTTCTTCTCTGATTTCAAGATTTCACTTCCTTCCACAAAATGAATAATTTCATTCATAATGAAAATTATTCATTTTGTGGAAGGAAATGAAGTCTTGCAATTTCAATGACGATCAATTTGGCAAAATTTGGTCCATTGTCCTGCACTTAATGTCATCCCATGTCATTTTACTGTTTTAATTTCGGAGCAGAGTTTTAAAATTTTCTCTTTTCTTTTCTTAGCATTTCATTATTTTTTTTCTTCTTTCTCTTTGTTTGACTTCATACCCTGATTTCAAGATTTCTATGAGCATAATTTTGGTAAGTTTTGGTCTTTTCTCTGCACCTCATTTCATCTCAATCCATTTTGTCGGATTAATTTTCTTTCCAAAATTTCTTTTTTTTTTTTTTTTAAACTGGATTTTATTTTATTGTATCTCCTTTCCAGAATGTTTATTACACTTTGTTCTCTGATTTCAAGATTTCATTTCCTTTCCTGAAATGAGTTCATTTCAGGAAAGGAAATGTAGTCATGCAACTTAAATGAGGATCAGCCCAACAAAGTCTGATACATTTCCCTGCACTTCATGTCATCTCATGCCATTTTATCTTTTTCACTTCTGTGCAGAATTGTTGGGGGTTTTTTAGTATTTCATTTCATCAATTTCTTCTCCTGTCTGACTTCATTTCCTGATTGGGGGATTTCAGTAATATAATATTGGCAAATTTCTGTGCTTTTCACTGCATGTCGTTTCATCTTAATTCATTTCATTTTAATAATTCCACTTACAAATTTTCATTTTTATTTTTCAATTGCATTTGATTTTTTCAACTCTCCTTTCCAGAGTACTTGTTACACTTTCTTCGATGATTTCAAGATTTCATTTCCTTTCATGAAAGGAAATTCTTTAAATTCTAATGTCTTTCAAAGTAACAGACTTTGAATTCAAACTCCAATTTTGAGCCTAATAAGCCATATTATTTCAAACTTCATCTGTAGTTTCCAAGTTTAATGCCTGCCTTTTGCAAAGAACCAGTAAATTCTTGATTTATTAAGAAGGAAATTTACCATTCCTGATACTTCAGTTCCTAAAGCAAATATTTGGATTTAGATGCCTGATAGAAACTTTATGTGAAAAGCTATGAAACTGAACAGAGATGTTCAGTGTTCCATGTCTTTGTAAGGATGTACTGGGATTTCTAAGATCAGTGACTAGGGAGAGCAATGGACGTGGTCTACCTTGACTTCAGTAAAGCTTTCAACACTGTCTCTCAAGAAATCCTCTTGGGCAAACTGCAGAAGTGTGGGTTGGATGAATGGACAGTGGAAGGGATTGAAAACTGCCTGAGTGATATTTCCCAGGGGGTCATGATCGGTGGCACAGCATCTAGTTGGAGGCTTGTCACTAGAGGTGTCACCTAAGGGTCAATATGGGGCCCAGGATTGTTTAACTCCTTCATCAGTGACTTGGCTGAAGGGGCAGATGTCTCCCCAGCAAGTTTGCTGATGGCACAAAGCTGGAGGAGAGGCCAATTCTCCAGAGGGCCGTGCAGCCCTTCAGAGGGACCTTGACAGGCTGGAGAGATGGGTGGAGAGGCACCTTCTGAAATTCAGCAAAGGCAAGTGCACGGTCCTGCACCTGGGGAAGAATAATCCCAGGCACCAGCACAGGCTGTAGTGCTGCTGGAGGGCCCCAGTGGACAACAAGCTGTCCATGAGCCAGCAGTGTCCTTACATCACTATTGTATTGGGGATGGTTGAATAATGAAATAGATTTTAAATCTTCTTGGAGGGCACGTAGCAAAGTTTATTTAGAAATCACATCTTTTATAGACTGTTCTGAGACAGCTGGACATGACTGGTGTTTTAATTAACACCCTTCACCATCACTGGCTAATTAGAAACGACACCCCTTTTGTAAACACCTTGCAAGTTAACACCAGGTGCTAAGATTAAGGATTGTTTTAATTCTTTCTCTGAGCTTTCTCACAGTTCCCCAGAGCAGTGCTTGGGAAAGTTTATTTGACTTTTCCCTCTAACCAAGCTGTCAACATCCACCTCCTTGTGGCCAAGAAGACCAGTTGTTTCCTGAGGCAGCATTAGGAAGAGCATTGCCACCAGGTCAAGGGAGGTGATCCTGCCCCTGTACCCTGGTGAGGTGCATCTGGAGTGCTGTGTCTAGTTCTGGGCTCCTCAGTACAAGAGAGATATGGAGCTCCTGGAGCAACTCCATTGGAGAACAATAACAATTAAGGGACTGTAACATCTCTCTTTTGAGGAAAGGCTGAGGGACCTGGGCCTGTTCAGCCCTAAGAGGGCACCTCATCAATGTCTGTAAATCTGAAGGAAGGGTGTCAAGAGGACTGATCCAAGCTCTTCTTGGCTGTGCTGAGCAGCAGGGTAGGAGGCAATGGGCAGAAACTGATGCACTGGAAGTTTCCCCTGAACATGAGGAAGAACTTCTTTACTGTGCAGGTGACCAGGCACTGGAGTAGATTGTCCAGAAAGGTTCTGGAGTCTCTCTTACTGGAGATATTCAAGAACCATCTGGACACAATCCTGTGACATGTGCTCTAGGATGACTGTTTGAACAGGGAGGCTGGACTGGATGACCCACTGTGGTATCTTCTGGTCTGACCCATTCTGTGATTCTGTTATTCTGACTATGCTGCTTCTAGAGAGACATCAATTTACATTGAAAGATTTGTTAAAAGCTTATAAGCAAGGATTAAGTAGTCAGTATTTCCAGTGCTTTTCTCGTTGAACCAATGATTGGCAGTGGGATTTTTTTTTTTTTTGTAATATAGTAAATAATAAATAGATTCATGAGAATAGTACTTTTGCTTCTTTTGTTTCCTGCCTGCTTTGTTCTTGGATGGTTTGCTATCACTGCTTATAAAGTAAGAGATTTCACATGCTACAGAAGTTAAGGCCTGAGCTGTTTTCCCTGAAAGAAAAAAGCTAACAAGTTGCAGATGACACTTTTGACCTTGGAGAAGTTCTGTTATCTAAACTGAGTTTTCAAACAGAAGTAGGTCAGTTACACAAATAACAGTATACTCATATTCACATCCTAAATGGTTGTTAATACAACCATGATCTATTGAGGAGCCTTTTTTCCCACTGTAACATACCAAATTGAAATATAAGATGTGGTCATCCATTTGGAAATAAATACTGCTTTTTTTTTGGTAGCTTATCCAGCTACCTCAAAGAGCAAATTTCAAAGTTGAAAGAGGACAGGATAATCATATTTCTTGTGTTTATCTTCCTCCAGACCCTTGCATCTAACATGGGATCAATGAGATTGTGGGCATGACATTGGGAGTTCACAGTTTGTGGTGTGGTGGCAAAGCCATGGATTAAGGAAGAGGGTGGATCTCTGTTAGTTTTCCTGGGGAAGCTGTCTGTGCAGTGACAGTATGTATGCTGGCCATGTTCCTCTGAGCATGAGAGGGAACACACCAGATGAACTCTCATATTCAGGATATTCAGGAGAGGAAAAGCCAAATGCTGCCCAAAATGTGGCAGCAGGGAGTGATGACCTCAGCACTGAGTAAATTTCCTGGGAAGTGGAGAGCACAGAAGATATTTCTCCAAACCAGCTGCTGAGTGGGCAGAAAACCAACCTGAGAGAAAGAAACTCTCTTGCTTCAGTGTACAAGAGAGATGGTTATAGATTTTATTTATTTCTATCATCTTTAGTCTTGCTGGCTTCCTCGCCCCATCCACCCCTCCCAAATTTAAAATTTCCTTTCTCTTCATATTCTAATAAGACTTGAAACTTAAGCTTAAAAGCTTTTTCTTTGGAGGACTTATAATGGGAAGATTTTAGGCAGGACCACCACATAGTTCCAGTCAGTTCAAAGGTTTCTCTCTCTACATAACACAATATACAGTTATTTGTGACCAGACGTGAACAGCTGGTGAATCTTAAACTTCAGGGAAACATGTCTGACTTTATGTAATTTCTGTTCCCATTTAACAAAATTATGTGGCTTTAATTCAGGTTTACCAAGACGCTTCCAGCTTGGTGGACATAATGTGAACTTGTACTTCTATGCAGATAAGTATAGAAATAGTGCCTATCTTCAGGACATTAAGAAATCTTTTTCCTCTTAAATCTGCCAAAGACTTGTGGGTGAAAAGACACTCTTTTCTTTCACAATGCCTAGAGTTCTGAATTGCATGAAGCCACTGCATTGAACATTGAAGTAAAGCTGATTTGACAGTCAGCTGCAAGGGAAAACACAGTGGTCCAAATACTATACTGCTGAAATCAAGGATGTTTGTGTTCATTTTTATAGCCATAGTTTTTACCTCCTCCAATCATAAATGATGCCCTGAGGGAGTTCTATTTGAGGAAAAAGTCACACTCTTTGAGGTCTTATTATCTAGAATTAGCTTTAAGTTGAAACAAGCCACCTGCAGCATGACTACTCTTGAAAGGTCTTTGTGTTCATGTGAGAATAAAACAGTTCATCAATTCAGCCTTGTTATTCCTCATTAAACCACTTCCTTTTATAACAATACCTGTGGAACTCTGTGTTTCAAATTAACATTTAGAATTTTGAGCAGAAATCTCACAAAGTATTTCTTGGATGTTAATCCGCATGCGTCTGGAGATTAATTCTTTTTCTTGCTGTACAGGTAATCTTTCATGGAAAGTACTGAAATTACAGATTTTAGTTATTTTTAGGCCTAATCCCTACAACTATTTCCTCTTTGCTGTAACATCTGTCTTGCTGCTTTTATAGAGTCTATATAGGCACTATTTATAATGTCTCAACACATAGTGTAAAGGAAGTACCTATCAGTGCTGCAGCATTTGCAATGCTTTCTCTATACCTGCTCCTGCAAATATATTGTCAGCCATGGAGTGAACTGTGAAGAAGAGTGCTTGTGGGTGCAAGGATGTCTGCAGCTTCATCGAAGGAGATGTTCTTCCTTGGGTGTCCTGGAGTGGCCTAAAGTGCTGCTTTGGGGCTCTACCAAGCAGCACTGAACAAAGGAGGTCAAAAGCACTGCGGCCATGAAGGGCTGAGTTCTTGACATTATTGCACTGGACATAAAGCCACTGACCCAGTCCTGCTCTCAGATATTTGCCAGCAAATTTACACCACCAGCTCTGTCCAGGAGATAGTTACCAATAATAACTAGCTAAATACAGGATGTTTTAGGATGGAGGGGATATTTGGAAATCACCTACTGGTTAAAGCAGGTCAGCTAGAGTAGGTTTCCCAGGACTGTTGTGTTAGCCCAGGTTTTGGGGAAACCTATTGGGGTTTTTAAATAGCTCCAGGAATGGAGATTCCATTGCCTCTCTGGGAAGTTTGTTCCTATGTTTGCCCTCAAAGTAAGAAGAGTGGGGGCGGTTATGTTCAAATGGAATTTCCTGTGTTTATATTTTCATGGTTCTTTAAAAAAATCTGTGCCTCTTTTACTGTCACTGAGCACCATTGAGAAAAGTCTACCACGCTCTTCTTCATTCCCAACTTTCATTTGCACAAATAAATGAGGTCCCCTTGAGTTTGCTTTTGTCCAGGCTTACAGTTCCAGCCCTCTCAGTCTTCATGCAGCAGATTCTTCAGTCCTGTAATAATATTTGTGGCCCTTTGCTGGACTTGCTCCAGTAGGTAGGTCCATGTCTCCTGTTCTGAGGAGGCCAGAACTGGATCCTGCATCCTGTGTGTGGCCTCACCAGTACTGAGCAGAGAAAGAGAATCACCTCCCTGGAACTGCTAGAAATTTGCTACCTAATGCAGCTCAAGACACTGGTATTCTTTGCTATGAGGATGACTTGGTTTGAGGCTAATAGACCTATTGTCATAAATGTGGTGGAAATATTTCCACAAAATATTTCCACGAAAATATTTCCACAAAAGTGCTAATATTCATATTTATAAATGTAGACCAAAGTTGCAAGACTAGAATATCAGAGCAGATGGCAAGAAAAATCCATTTGTGCCTCTCTTTTCTTACCTTTTTCCCACATGCTTCAGTCTTACATGTTCGTCAACAAAAAGCCTAATGCACTGTGATGTTGAAAAACCCTCCAAATGGAATATTCCCATTCATGCCCTATTACAGTTTCCTTGATCAGGCCAGCAGGGAGTTAAAAATCTATTTGCTCTCACAGTTAGATGGGATCTTAAAGAAAATTTCAAGTCCATTCTCCTGCCTAGAGCAATTGTTCATAGATGTGTCATTCCTGATGTGCTTTTCTAATATTTTTGTAAAGACTTCCAGAGATGGAGACAGGAACATTTCCCCAGGCTATCTTTACTACTGGTTCTTCAAAACTATTATGGCTACTTAGGTCCAGCATCTAATGAGATTTTTTTTTCTTTGGCACATCTTAGGCCTTATTGTCTGTCCTACCTATGTTCTTCCTTGACACCAAACATGTTAATGTGTTTATGTTAAAAGCGTATTTTTATGCTTTGTGTTCTCTTCCTTGATATTTTATTTAAGCTAAACTGCAGACAGAGTCTTAATTAGATCTGAACTGATAGGCCCAATGCTCCACCAAGCTCATAGTTCCTACCTTTGCAAAACCATCTGATAGAGAATTCAAACACCATGTAGGGTATGTGAAAGAATAACTGTCCTCAGTCTATGAAAAAGGAAACAAAAGAAAAAGAATTCATGTATTATTTCAAACTGAATGAAGATCCAAAATAAATCAGGTACAAACTTAAACATGAAGTTTTGTCTTTAAGACTCATATGTGAATTATGGAAATGAGAAATGGAATGGAAGATGTGAAGTATCAGGTAAGCACCCCAAAGTGCCAGCAAGTTTATGGGGCCTAGAGCCTGAGGACTCTAGAAGATGGAAAGAAATCCATGGTATGGGAAAGAGGATGAGAAAGAAACCTTTCTTAGAAAGCAAGATGGAACAATATCCTTGTCCAATCAAATGGTGTAACAGAGATGTTAAATAAAACCTTATACTTTAACTGTTTGTAAATACAGCACTTGCTCAAGGTTGAGGCATCTGTACAGAAATATATGCACACTTCTATCAGCCAGCCTTCTAAATGATAAGTATTCCTGGAAGGAAAGCTCTCCTTTCTGCAGTTGACATTAATACATATATAATATGTATAATATAATACATATAAATTATGTATAATATAATACATATATAATATGTATAATATAATACATATATAATATGTATAATATAATACATATTATATCTTTATTTACATATAAATGCATATTTTCATGTTATTGGTCTATTAGTCATTTTGTCTAGGAAACAGCCTTCAAGATTTACAAATGTGCCTAGTTTTAGTTAACTAGAAACTATGCGGAGGCAAGGCTTGCAGATTATTTCACAAGTGTTATTTCCAAAGATCAGACTAAAGTGTCAAACGGTATAACCTCAAATACTCAAGAAGTGTCCACCATATGGAAGGTTGTCTCTGTGGGAGTCTAATTCAAGAGAAGCAAGGAGAACAGGTGTGTAGACTGAACTCAGATAGAGCGCAAGTCTTTAAAGAAAAAAAAAGTCCCATATTTTCAAATTAAGACAACTCTTAAGTGCTTCTAATTCCAAGAATACCTCTTATCTTAATAGTTTTTTCACTTTTGGAACATCACTGTTTTAGATAATGTACTCTTTCCTACAGGAAATATCACTTGTCCTAAAGCACATATGAAAAAAAGGGGAAGTTCTGATTCTAACAAGGAGGTATAGAAGGTCACAACAAGGCAGTATGACAGTGGTGATAAGAGGGCAGACATTGCTTTTTACAAACACCAAGCCCAACATTTAGAATTGCCTCAGTTGGTTTTTCAGCAGAACAGCATGTGATGAGTAAAATTGCTCCTGGGTTTTTGAAGGCTATGTTAGAAATCAGGGACATCACAAAGGAACTAGATTTCACATTAGGTTTCACATTATGCATACATGAATTCAAGTAATGCAAGTAGAGCAATTGCAAGACATAATCCAGGCAGCTGAAAAGCTGTATCTTAACTGTGCAGTTATAGCTGAGGTATTCCAGTCAACAAGCATTTAGCTAGAGGCAACTGTGCCTCAAAACAGAACATTTTCCAAAATTAGTTTTGAAAAATAGGCCCTTGGGAGGTACGTTTTTAGCTACTTCATGATTTAAATAAGGTGACTTGTAAAGGAACATCTATTGCCCCAAGATTGAGCTGCCCTAGTTAAGAATCTGGAGCCTTTGGCATATTATATGAGTTATATGTAATTTAACCTTTTAACAGCATATTTTAAATCATCCATATAAAAATATTTCTACAGTAATTGCAAAGCAATCATATTTTTTCTAAAGCTATCTTTAGACCTGTTTTTCTTTTATTCTGTTTTCTGTAGACACTAAGTGTTAGATCATTATAAAAAACTCCATTTGAAATCCACGGTAAGATTGGTTTTTTGCCAAGTCATTAAACCTTTCCTAGTAATTTTGGGTTTGGGATAAGATGGAGAGGCCTCCACCTTAAATCTTATGCATTTCTCAGAAAGACCTGTGTAAGTATCATGGAAGACAGATGTAAGTATAGAGAAGAAAAATGAACCTCCATGAAATATTGACTTTGGTAAATTTTTATAACCAGCTAAATGCTGAGAGTAGAGACCATCATGTACTCTGTAGATCATTATCCTGTTTATTTATTTTATTTTATTATATGATATATTTTATTTTATTATATATTTTAATCCTGACAATCAGTTGGGGTTTTCTTAAGTTGGAGTTTACATGCTAAAGGATGTGTTCATATTAAGATTTTAACTCAGATCAGGAGCTTACTTTTGAATCCAGTTTACCAAATGTCCCTGCTTGAGGTGCTTTGCCATTGGATATGCGGTATTCCTTTAAGGTGACTAATTTGGGACATGCAATCGAACTGTTAAGAGTAGTATAGTTGGACACTGCACTAGAGGTGCCCTAAAATAAAATCCTTTGACATGCATATGAAGTGGATATCTGCACTAGCTCTTTTCTTCTATGGAAGTGCTCAAGCTGAGCTATAATGTATAGATTCTACAGCTACAGCTCATGGAAATATAGCTAATTTTTTTCTATATAAATAATCCCAATGGAGTATCTCTACCTCTTTTCACTCACCATTTTTAACAGTGTGAAATAAACAACAGTTCTAGAAATAGTTCTAGAAAGGATTTCCTTAATGGGAAGATAAGGAAATTCTTCTCTATGAAAAAACTTTAGGACTGGAGAACATGATTTTGCCTTTAAAGAAGCTTTAAACACAAAATAAAAGATCATCCAACTGTAATAGATATAAAGGTGGGAGCTGGAAGTATTCTGAATGGCATTTACTACAGATTCAAGTGGTAATACTGTGTAAATTTCTCAAAATTTAAATATGCTTTCAATGGAAAGAAATTTAAGGAATGAGAAATCTGAGGCAGCCAGTCATTTATTGATATTTACCATATATATATATATATATACATTCGTCACCACTCTCTGATTTCTCTGATTGGGCAGCCATACTCTGTATATGTTTCCATGCTTCTGCCCTTCATACCAGTGAATGGCAAAATTTGAAGTTCCCTAGGAAAAAATTTACCAGCAAAAATATTAGGAATTCATTATATAGTGTTTTACCATATAGAGGAATGGATTAGGCATAAATTTGCAGAAATTAGTCTCTGCCTTAGTCATGATGTAATAACTTATGCATGTGGTGTGAAACTATCAGAGATAACCTAATTTTGCATGTTGTTTCCTCTTCCAGATCAAATATGAGAATTCATTAGTTAATGCCTTGAAAAAATACATGGAATTTATTTGCTATCTTGTATTATTAGGAGTTCCAACTATCAATGCTTATTTTTGAAATTCAGTGGGCTTTGTCAGTATCTAATGATCTTGAAGAACTTATTTCTTATTACTCTGTCATAACTCCAAATCTACTAGCAATACGGGATCTTAATCACCTCTCAGACATCATCCTTGCTAAAGCTGTAAAGGAATGCTAGTTAACGCATGACCCCTCCCCAGAGATCCTACTCCAGATTCACTGTTGTGGCTCTCTTCTATCTCCTGCATCCACTAAGCTGTTTTGACTGCTCCAGCTGGCACCACACAGGGGGTCAGCAGCTACTCCCCTTATTTTATGCTCTCTGGTCTCATTGTTTACTGAAGCAGCAATGACCAGCTTTAGAGGAAGCTTTATGGCTGAAAAGAAGCTTCCCTCTCCTCCCCGGCAAGTCATGATAAAACATGCTTAGAAGGAAATTGGAGTACCTGACAGAAGGAAGTCTAAAATTTTGGACACAGAAAAAAAAATTAAAAACACTGGGTAGCTTCTGGGGTAAAAGTCAAAAAAGACATGTTACAATTAAAGAAAGTATTGAAATCAATCATATAGCACTAGAATGTTATGGACATGTGTCATGTTTTTACACCAGCCAAGGGCCAAGCCCCAGGCAGCTCTTCGCTCACTCCCCCACCAGCAGGATCAGGGAGAGAATCAAAGGGCAAAAATAGAAAACTCATGAGCTGAAATAAAAACTGTTTAATAGGAAAGCAAAAGCTACACATCCAAGCAAATCAAAACAAGGAATTCATTCATGTCTTCCCATGGGCAAGCAGCTGTTCAGCCATCTTCAGGAGATCAAGGACCCATCATGCAAGAGGGTTATTTGGGAAGACAATAACCATCGCTTCAAATGTTCCCCCCATTCCTCCTTCTTCTCCCCACCTTCTCCTGATTTTATATCATCAGGAGTATCCCGTTGGTCAGTTTGGATCACCTGTCCTGGCTGTGTCTCCTCCTAACCTCCATGTACCCCCAGCCTCCTCCCCAGTGTGGCAGTACGAAGAGCAGAAAAGGCCTTGGCTCTGAGCAAGCCCTGCTCAGCGATAACAAAAACATCTCTGTATTATTAACCCTGTGTTCAGCACAAATCCCAAACACAGCCCCATACCACCCACTGTGAAGAAAATTAACCCTACCCCTAGCCAAAACTGCCAAAAGATGTGTTTATAGCTGCAAGCACAAGGGGGAGAAAAACGTCAAAAAATTAGATTTTACACTGAGCTTTTCATTTGGATATAGTCCAGTACTGTAGGATTATGTGATAAAGCTTATCTGCACATTCACAGAGGAGCAGACAGACAATGGTGGGAGGGAAAGCCCAAATAATCCCCTGCCAAGCTACTCTCAGGCAGACCACACATGGGCCATCAGCCCATCTGCAGAAGCCCAGAAGAGCACGAGGATACACAGGGAACCCAAATGACGGCCTCCCAAAGAGTGAGCACCTTGTCCAGGCACCTCTCTGATCGGTCCCACGGGAGGCATCATCTCCAGCAACCGGGTGTGAAACCAGTCCCCACAAGTCATCAGGAGAAGCAGTTCAGTCATCTTTTAGGCTAAGGGAGTGGATGCCTGTATATATAGATGGAAATAAATACAGATATAGATAGAGATGTATGCGTGTAGGTACAGTATTGTAACAATTGGGCCTCCACCTTGCCTAGCCCCAGAGGAAAGCAGGATGAGGCCACTGATGTTGTCTGTGTTCCTGTGGGTACCCCAAGTTTCTCTCTGTGATCTGTGTTGACAAGCACACTGACCTGTATATGTAGGGTATTTGTGGACTTTTGTGTGTGTGTCTCCGGGGAGCGCATCTCCAGTATCAATACTGGTAGATCTGGGCACATGGAACAGCCTTATTCCTCTTGGATCCAGCATGGTACATATATCTCTAACAAATACCTTTTCTTATTTCACCTGATAGCAATACAAAAGTTAGATAATAAATAGTAAGAGTGCTCTCAAAGTTATTATTCATACAAAATATCCAATTTAAAATCTGATATTTTTGTTTAATCTCAGATCATTTCATATCTTGAAAGAAATATTTTTAAATCTTTTTTTTAAGGTACCTTGATCATTAGCTTTCAAGAGAGTAGCAAGGAAAAAAAAGGAGCTATGGCTTTTTAGTTAGATTTTGTTGTTAAATTTGATATGCTTTGATAAATCTGCTCCAACTTTGGACAAGGTTTCTCTGAAAAAATAAGAACAGAAAAGCATATTGTTGAAGGGTAGTTCCTGGAAATATACAATTCCTGAAAATTTAAATCTCAGTGAAAGAGCTGAAAAAAACCCCTCAGGCTGATTTCAAAGCTTTTGCAGAAGTGTTATCCCAGAGAAGATGGGTGAAAGATGCAATCAGTCATAGTTACCCTTACTTACTGTTTTACAGTAAGTTTTGGTTCCAGATACAGCAAGGAATGCAATCGAGTGTTTTCCTCACCAGATTTTAGTATTTCATATCAAAATGGATGTGGAGGAATATATAATGTAACTCTCACCCTTACTTCCACTAAATATGGAGATCAATGTATAACAGGTAGTCTTCGAGCATCACTATTTTAATGTATAATATCAATTTTATTGCATAACCTGTATAACCTGTAATCTGTAGTGTTAAAAATCATCTCTCTGTCATAGACAACAAGACCTTGTAAAGAAATAGTACATTTAAGGTAGTTCAAGCTTACTCTTTTCAGTCTACCTTTTAGAAGAGTAGATAAAATAGGGACAGATATCATGTGTGGATTAAGGAAACAACCATTCCTATCTGGAAACCTACTTTAGCTTTGAGCATATTGATGACATCACTTCAGCTTGACCGAATTTATTTGTAATCAAAAATGAGCATAAGTGTTTTCAGGATAGGTATTCAAGTAATTTCTGAGGTCCTCAGTATGGATTCCCTGCTTACAGCAGTCCATAATAAAATGATCTATTTGAATTTGATTTTATCAGCACTTCAAGTTACAGCTCCCTCTCTTCAACCTGGAAATTATTTTTAGCTACCATTATGCATATCCAGAGAATTTTAGTTTTGTAAAAAGTACAAGCAAGGAAAATCCTGAGGCTTTTCCCTTCTCAGATATATATAATTTCTGGATATACTGATATATTATAGCCACTTCCTAATAGTGACCTTGCATTTAGCATTAGAAGAGAATATGTGATAGTGAGTAGAAAATGTATACTAACATTTTTTTCAGAAAAAAAATTTTTGAGAAGGATAAATTAGGTTAAACTGTAATAAAAGTGTAACTAAGATTTCACCTAAGTTGAATGAGTAACATGGTTGGTGTAAAAGATGATGGTCCAAAACCATGCACAATTATATATTACTAAATACAGTTAATAAAATTCATGGGAAATTAATGACTAAAGAAAAAGATATATTTAAAGGTAATTCTTTAGAGTTATTTTTCCCAAGATGATGTTCGCTAGGTCTGCTCATTATGTTCTACCAAACCAAAGCAGTAGACAGGCTGGGAAAGTGGAAATGGATAAAAACCACTGGTTAATTTGCTATGGTGTTCTGTGCTTTGCTCCCACGCTGTTAGTAGCAGAATGCTAATCATGGTTTGGTATGGAAGCTTCCTCCAAATATCTCTAATGAAATTCATGTGATCCAAGGAGGTAGGAAGAAAAGGGTACTAATATGACAATAATAAATAAATAAATATGTAAAATACAGGAGAAAATAATACCATGGTAATGACATCTGCAGATGGAAGAACCGAAGAGATTCTGCTAATAGTCCTCAAATGAATTGAGCAGGATTAAAATTATGTACTACTGCTTGTCCATAATTTTACCTGTTTTCCATGTATGATTTCAAATTCTTCCTACTAAATTCAAAGTGTTTTCCTCCTAATTTCTAACAGAAGTTACACGATAAAAAGGTATAATTGATTCATCCCCCATGAGCTGGATTTTGGAAGAAGAGGAAGGTGTTATTGACTTGGAGTTTGAGGAGATAATGAAGAGAGAAAGAATAGATGGTAGGTTTGAACCTTGGAAAAGTGAATAAAGGGGAACAGAACTGAGGGATTAAAGTTGTTCTTGTAACTGTTTATCATTATATCTTGCAAATAAAATAATTTTAAAGTTTGTATTGTCTCAGATCTCAACTTCACAATTTTGCAGTAAGATCAGAAACACCCTATGATTTCAGAAGGAAATCTAATATCCCCCAAAATGGCAAATTACAGTATTTCTGGTTAAAAATCAATTACATTATACTGTGTATTACAGTAGTTTATATCATCATCCATTAACATCCACAAATACTGAAATTAAATGACTTGTACCCATCTTACAAGAATTTTTGCCACCTGTAGACTACAGACAAGTCTCTTAAGTTTCCAGGTGTTGTCATGAATCTTGCATGTCATCAAAAAATCTCAAGGTTCTGTCATCTTCTGTGATATTTTTTTGCTAGGAGTATGACCTCCAGAAATGGCACAATATCAACATGATTGGTTTATTGTTTATACTTTAACCTTTACATTTTTAGATATATGTATTGGTATTGCTTACATATGTCTTTATATCCCCAGGGACATTTCATGTGGAAGGGTTATTGCATATGAATTGTTTTACCTTATGGCCAGAATCTGTCTCATTGTTGATATGTCTTTAGTGTTAGAACCTGACCTATACTTTTTATCCATATTGAGAAAATAGGAATCTCAAAGGATGTGTGTTATTACAATAATAACACGCCTTCATAAGCGTCAACCAGACTCCCTTACCTTAAATGCATTTGGCCCATTGCTTTTGTTATACGGTTATATAAACCCATATTTTGTTCCATGAAGGGTATTAGCACTTTACTGCATTAACTTTTGATTTTCCTACCTTGATTAGACCCAGCCCAAGAACCTGAGAAGATTTTTAATGGACCTGTATTATTGAAACCAAAGCAAAACTCTTTATCTCCTTGCTTAAAAGTGCATAATTTCTCTAGCGTTTTAGAGGAGTCAATTTTTCAATAACTCCCCGGTTCGCGTATTAGTTCTGTGTATTCTCAGCAACATCATTGCCTTTTTTTTAACCCCGTGTACAAATGAAAACTACACACTTTCTTTTTATCTGTTTTTTTCCACATACTTTAATCTGCAAAGATCCTTTCAAATCTGCAAAATCTCATGCACCTCTCACATCAAATGACTTGTGTCTGTTTTGTTGGATTTTTTTAAAACTATGAATATCTTTGACACATAAATTGCAGAAATGAATACAAGAAAGGCTATTCTCTTTTCATTCAATAATTCCCATTTATACCTACCGGGGTGATAACCTATTTTGATATCAAACTTGCATCCTTTTTTTTTCCTCTACCAAATGCTTTCTTATTACTGAACCTGATAACAACCAAAAGACTTGTTAATCCTGCTGATCCTTTATTTCTTGGGACTTGAAAGATCTTTAAATGTCTGCAAAATATAGTGTTATCTTGTTTATTTGAATTAAATCTGTGTAATTAAAATAGTTCTAAACGATGAGCTTTAATAATATACAAGAACTAAATGATTTGGTTTAATTTGCGTAAGCACCTAGAAGATTTTGGACACCTGTTCAAGTTTAAAATTCTGTGATTATGAAATGGGAAGCTCTCACAAGAAAAGATGTTGACACATGCTTGAAGCCATTCCTCTTTGAGCTAAGCTGCTTCCAGCAAGAAGCACTCTTTAATGAGAATTTCTGTTGCTGAACCAAGACTGTAACATTCTGGTTTTTTCCTGAGTGGTATAGGGTTTCCATGTTCATAGGAATTAAAGCCTAAAGTCACAGCACAATTTGGGAAAGACAGAAATTTGAAGGGATGTAAACCTAAAGAAAATTAACAAAATTTTCACTTTCTCAAAGGCCTGAATTGATTGGTAGGAATTTTCTACCCTGGTCACTGAATTGGATAAACGCTGTTAGTCTTGATATGTTTGCTGTTATCTTAACCAAATACAATTTTTCCTATCATATTTTAAATGAATATATATTAGGTAAGCAAATGGATAAATTGGAGGGGAAGGGTGTAGTATTTTTAAGGTATGAGAGCAATGAGAAAAAATCTGAAAGCCTTCAGATAATGACTCTTCAAGTTTTCTGTATAATCAAGTTCTGTTTGTTTGTCTTTGCTATGTCCCTACATTCCTTGTGGATTATGGGCATCTTTGAACACCTCTTGAATCTTCTTCCAAATCTCTGTGTTCTTGCCTTGCAATATGTTACATCAATTCCTATGTTGTTCCTAAGTCTGAGCTATTCAAGCACTGAGCAGGGGTTATTTAGTTTCTATTTTAACAGATATCCTCAAAAATTTCCTTTTCCACTTAAATAGATGTGTGGAATATATCATGTGTTCTTGAAGGAAGGAAGAAAAAACAAGGGGGGGAAAAAAAAAACCATGAAGGACTTGGAGTTTCTGTCAAAGCAGAAACCATTCTTTGTTACTTTAGGCCATACTGGAAGCCACAACATCCCACAAGTCAAAGATATTAGGACTTGCAGGTGATTCTGTGTGGAGCACGGAGCCACTGGAAGTCCAGCTTACCAAGTCCAGCTTATCACTGACACCCGTGGCTTTGCTGCATGCGAGAGCACTCACTGGGCAGCAAACATGCAGTTTCTAGTGTAACATCTAACTGACTTTATCCTGCATGAGCTGCTTTTCTATGGAGCTGAGGGATTTTTTTAGAGGTAAGATATTTTTTGATAGAAAATAAGCTGGAAAATTCTTGTGAAATTTTGCTCAGGTTAAGCTATCTTTAGCAGAGGAATTTAGCAAGTGTCCTGAGGAAAAGCAGAGACAACATTGATAAATGATAATGTAATATAAAACCTACAAATTCCCCATCAGTATAATACATAAATGTATAGAAGCCCCCAAACCCCCATAACTAGAAGACCAGTCAGTTTTTCCTTATTATAAAGACTACATCTATTTATGCAGTTTATGGATATTTTATTCAATGAGTCTTCTGTATTTGGAAAGTGAGATTCTTTTCATTTGTTCATTTGCAAGTGACTGTGTCCACTTACTATGTGCTGTGAAATTTTTGTATGTGTGCCTAAATATCCCAAGTATAAATAATTCACATGATTTAATTTTCATTTTATTGAAACTCCTACTAGACATGATACTTATAGGAGTTTAGGCTTCAAAACAAGTTCAGATAAGGAACAGCTGTGTTTAATTGCTCTTTGATGTCCTCTGCTGTCCTGATGTAGAAAGAGGTGAACTAGAAGTGATGTTAGTGATTGAGCCAGCTCACGGATGTGTGGCATGTATGTGTTGCTCATCCTCTCTCTACTGCACTATAGAGGTGGCATTTAATAAACATATAGCAGTAGCCTCATAGTTGTGGAGAAATAAAACTTTGTTTAAGTTAATCCCACCAGGCTGTCTGGCTGGGCTGGATCAGACCCAAATGTGGATGCAGAATTTACACAAAGTCAAACCAACATGTGATACAATTGAGTGATACTCATTTTTTTAGTTTTCTCCATAAGCCAATTGTTGTCTCACTTTTCACTAGCAATAAAAGTCATGAAGCAGATTATAGCCATTTCCAGGAGGATTAGCTGTTCCACAGATTTTTATTCGATAGTAAACTGATTCAGTTTATTTGTATGTAATATCCATGAGCATTGAGAAGTACACCGAAGCTAAAGAGCTACTCAAACACTTAGTATGGCCTCCTGGACTAGGATCCTCTCCTTGCTGGCTTGCTACTCATAATGGACCATAGAATCACAGAATATTCTGAGTTATAAGGGACCCAAAAGGATCTTCCAGTCCAACTCCTGCCCCTGCACAGGACAAACCCCAAAATCACACCATGTGTCTTAGGATGTTGCTCAATAAATAACGTCTTATTTAACTTCACTGAAAGAGTTTTGCTTTTGTTTGGCCTTCATATGCTCTCCAAGATCTTTCTTTTCATTTGAAAACAAAAGAAGGATTAGAAGAACTACTACAAAATTTCCAACGTCTAGAATTAAGTTCCCTGTAGTGACTTAAAATGTTGTACTCCAGGGAGGAAAGAAAAGCAGATTTCAGTTCTAGGTCTTTAAAGCACACAAGCATAATTAAAATATCAGTGTAGACTCCCTGAATTACTTTTTTTTTTCTTTTTAGAGGGGTGGGGGTGTGGACCAGAAAACCTAGAGCAACATTTTGCTTTAGTAAATATATTTCAGTTAATATTTAATGGTTGGTGTGTATGGGAACAGAAAAAAAAAATCAATTGAAAATAAAGGAAAAGATAAACAAAGAGCTAAAAAAACCTTCTCATCATGCACCTTCTGTCCTTGATTGACTCTGTTGATTGCCTCTGTTGTTAACATGCACTTTCTGTTCTTGTTTGAGTCTGCTCTTGATTGAGTCTGTTCTTAACAGTCCTTGCTTACACTGATATAGTCATTTGTTCCTCTAAGGAACAGCAAAACACTGAGGATTATTTGTGTGCTTGCCACTGGGAGAAGCATCTCATCTGAGGAAAGACTTACTTTCCAATCCTTCACTCACTGAGAATTGAATGTTTCAAGTTTAGTAATTTTGATCGGATTAGCAGTTCAGGTGTTCAGATCAATGGTTTAAAAGAAGCCCATTTTTCAGAAAGTGCTAAAAATGTGAACCCTGGGGATTTTTTCAAGGGCAAAAATGTGTTGTCAAAATTATGACAAGTGGAATTGCTGCTAACTTGTTGGAGAGGGGGAGGTTTTTGGTTTTTTAAAGCCATTTTTTTTTGGCCAGCAGTCTCTGTCAGGTGCAGAAGAGAGAAGAAATAAATGTCCTAGTGAGGGAGTTGTGCTTTTTTGTTTGTATGCGTTTATCCAACATAATCCCCTCAAATTGCAACAGATTACAAACTAATGCCTCTAGAAGTGTGTTTCCTTCTGTCATTGTTTTCTCATTCAATGGCATGTGGAACAGCATTGGGCTATTATAAGAGAATCTAATCAACTACAGAACTGTTAGGGTTATTTTATTAATTATGAGATTCTCAGGTTTCTGATTCCTATTAAAAATGTTTACAAAGGTCTGTTAAAGATAGTATAGTCTTGTGAATTTTGAGAGAAAGGGATTTTGAGGGGGTTGGATATGTCATATCCAAGTCCTTCTTTGCCCTCCGGTATATTCAAAATGTGAATTTGCCAGTTATTTTTAACCCTTCTCTCCTTCCAGTGTGAGTCCTTCCACATTATGAATAATTTAATTTCTCCCCTGATTAGTCATCTATATTTTCAGCTCATCCAAGTTGCTTTATGAGCTTAATAAATGCATTGTCCATTTTATACTCTGCAAAAAGAACTAGCCACGATGCCTGCAAGCTCAAATACCTTGAAGGGAGCTTCTTTCATGTTCCCAGTTAATTAAGAGGTCTAGTAGACTTGACAAGTTTCACTCATTTGGCAGGAGAAGCTTTTATTTTTGCATGAATTTGAAGTTGTTTCTTAAATAACTTACTTATCTGTGTCCCTGAGACATTTTTCCACATTTCTTTGAAATGTTTCATACAAACTGTCAGTGCTTGACAGCCCTGGATCCTTTACTCTGCCTCATCCACAAGCACAAGTACTGTGTCCCTGATGAGAAAGAGGCCTATTTTAACTTTGACTAGTTAAAAAAAATCCTAGACTGATCATGCAAAGACATATTTCATTTGTGGAAATTATCATATAAAAATAAAGATCTTTAGCAGCAGAGACTCTTAAATTTAGTTACCTTATCATAGATAAGCCATAATTTCATTGAAACTAATGTTATTTCTGATTTATCTTCATTGTAGCTTTGATATGACTGCTGCAGCACTGCCTTTTCATCTGAACAGGCCACTAATAAGGCACAACAAAACAGTGACTTAAATAAATTCTCCACTGTGGCAATGTAGTTTATCTGTTGTTACCCAGTATGTTATTGGGGGAAGAAAAATACATAGATCCTATGCAAACAATGACAAAATTTGTATTGGTATAGCATTTGTAGAATTCAAGCAGAAGGTGTTTGGTTAGACGAGCTGCAATTACCTATCTCTTCATTAAGCATCCTGTGGCACCTATATGCTACACATAATTCCAAGATGCCCTTGTTGGGATTGCTCAAAATATTGGACTACAGCCGTTAGTGAGTACTCACTGAGACATCTTCATTGTTTCAGTGTGGTGGATGTGCCTTTCATCACTGGAGTGATGGAAACATTGTGTATTTCCACAATACACATGCAGGGCCTTATACAAACTCCTTATATTACGAACAGTTTTTCTTGCTGTCTCGTGGCACTTCAAAAGAGACCCTCAAGCCTATGTCCTTCAAGAGAATTACTCTGAATTCAGGACCAGTAAGAAAATAGTGCTGATCCATCTCATTTGCATAAAGGTTG
Organism: Acrocephalus scirpaceus scirpaceus; assembly: GCA_910950805.1. NCBI lineage: Eukaryota > Metazoa > Chordata > Aves > Passeriformes > Sylviidae > Acrocephalus > Acrocephalus scirpaceus. The sequence goes on from OU383773.1 coordinate 56,302,608, forward strand.
CTATATTCAATAATGCTGATCCATCTCGTTTGCTTAACGGATGTTACATTCTCAGTGAAAAATATCACATGGCTGAACTTGCTTTAATTATATCCATCCTATCCTGCATCTGCTCACTCTGGGTCAGTGCTGCAATGTCAGCCCAAATATGGGGAGCTGGAGGAGAAAGAACATGTGTTCAAACATGATTTTCAAAATTTAGGTATATTTAACAAAATCAAGACTCCACAATAACCTTGAAAATGCTTTTTTTTTTTCTTGTTGGCTTAATTTAGATAAGATCAATCTTGTGACCAGCATTTTGCTGTGGGACTATTTAAGATCTTTCCTATGACCAGCACTTTGCTGTGGGACTACTTCTATTTTAATCTCTGTGAAAAAACATTAATTCTGCTTTGCACATTTGTACAGTCCTGCAACATTCATTTCCCCAAAATCCACATTCAAGAAATATGACAAAAGGAGATTGTTGTATTATGTCAATGTACTGTTAAAATTCTAGGTTTTATTTTTTTTCTTCTTTTTAATTTTTTTTTTTGAATCAACAGAAAGGTAATACATTTTTTGAGATTGTTCTGTAATCCTCTAATAATATTTTTTGTTTTATTAACAATTACTGAAGTATCTCTTCAGTCAGTTTAAAACTATGAATTGTAACATTGCTTCAGAAATCTTTTAGTATTTGTTGACATTTTTTTGAGCAATCTCCATTGTAAAGAAAAATTAATATAGTAGTGGCAGAGTTCATTGTGAATTGCTGAAAGAGATGCTCAGAACAATATCCACGTTAATTTTTCACATGGTTACCTTCCCCTAAGTGTTAGCAAGATCTAAATTTACATCATTAAATAATTCTCCACATCCCATACAAATGACCATAAGCAATTCTAGATTTCTCTTGCATCTGAGAAATAATGTATCATTATGAATGTAACAGTCACATTCAACTCCATAAAGTACTTCACTTCATAAAACACTGTTTTGCTTCATAAGGCATTTCTTCACAGTCCACATGAAAGCAGTCTGCATTTATCTACATTGAGCTGAGGGAGACCTTGAAAAAAGTTTTATGATTTTTCAAGGCCCATCATATGAATACTTTCTGTACCTTTGTTCTGCCACTGTCTCATCTACTCCAAAAATACAAAATTTTATTTTGCTGTTGAAAAATCAATGAATTAATGTAGGCAAAATTAAGTATTTTTACTCTTATTTAATTCTTATTATTTATTTTAACTCTTTGAATTTTAAATTGTATTGAAATTTTTAAAAATAATTATTGCAATGGTACTGTTAGTTATTTTTAAAGGTACATAATCAGTTAATTTTAAGTAACCTGGCTGAACTACTAGGATGTGTTAAATGCCATGACCAGACTTAAAAGGTTAATTAAGGTTAAAACACCCTTATCTATCAGTGCATTTCCTTTATGACTTATGTGAACCATATACTTTGTGTTCTGTCATATTCTCTTTAAAAGTGCTTATTAAGTTTTGCTGATGGATCTTCTTTACTAAGAGATCTGTAAGAATAAATACAGCAGAAGGTATTGTAGAGAACGAGACCTATCATGCTTTGTCTCAAACACTGAGTATTGCTACAGGAAATGTCTGATGGGAAGAGAAGGTGTCACAGAGGTGGGGCAGCACTGTGCTGAGCCAGCTTCCTGCTCCACCTTGAGACTTGTGTTCGGCCTCCCACCAGCTCACTTCCTGGGGAAGGGCTGCCCCTGCATGCATGGAAAAAAATGTGCAAAAATTCTAATTTACTTGAGAAACATACACCAGGTTAATTATAAAAGGAAATGGATTTCGCCCCCTCCATCTCTCTTGGACTGAGAATGGGTTCTTCTCTTCTCTTCTCTTCTCTTCTCTTCTCTTCTCTTCTCTTCTCTTCTCTTCTCTTCTCTTCTCTTCTCTTCTCTTCTCTTCTCTTCTCTTCTCTTCTCTTCTCTTCTCTTCTCTTCTCTTCTCTTCTCTTCTCTCTCTTCTCTTCTCTTCTCTTCTCTCTCTTCTCTTCTCTTCTCTTCTCTTCTCTTCTCTTCTCTTCTCTTCTCTTCTCTTCTCTTCTCTTCTCTTCTCTTCTCTTCTCTTCTCTTCTCTTCTCTCCTCTCCTCTCCTCTCCTCTCCTCTCCTCTCCTCTCCTCTCCTCTCCTCTCCTCTCCTCTCCTCTCCTCTCCTCTCCTCTCCTCTCCTCTCCTCTCCTCTCCTCTTCTCTCCTCTCCTCTCCTCTCCTCTCCTCTCCTCTCCTCTCCTCTCCTCTCCTCTCCTCTCCTCTCCTCTCCTCTCCTCTCCTCTTCTGCTTTCTTTGTTTTGCAACCCCAGCTCTAGACCATCCACATGGCAGAACTAACACAGGATCCAGAGGGTGGTGATATTCCTTGTTTTCTTCCCTTTCTTTGCCCAGGAAAGTAACCAAAATATGCCTATCGTATTCTATCTCATAACTCTTATTGAAATTTGTTGTGGAAGGGAGGAACTTGTGGAGGTGCTTTGGCTTGTGATGTTTTAGGAGTTTGTTGTTGGACTTGTGAAGACTATACAAAACTAAGGTCTTGTTATCCTCCATACTTGTAGAAGTGTATTGTAAGAATTTAAGGGAATGTTAGCCAATACTTTTTGAGTCTAAACATTGGGCTGGTTGCTGGAATTATAGAAGACTACGCAATAAAAAATAAGAGTTCCCTGACACATGTCCAGTGTCTTTTTTCAGTTTGACAAGAGTTCTTAACAAATATTACACTCTTTATCATTGAGTCACGACAGTTATCAAGACAGTTTCCATATTCTAGAATGGCTTGGGTTGAAATGGAACTTAAAGGTCATCTAGTCCAAATCCCTCTGCTTCAAGCAAGGACACCTTCCATTAGATCAGGTTCCTCAGAGCTCCATCCAGCCTTCCACCAACAGTTCAAGGAACAAGGCATCCACAACTTCTCTGGGCAAACTGCTGTGATGGCTCACCACTCTCACAGTAAAGAATTTCTTCCTAATATCTAATCTAACCCTGCATTCTTTCAGTTGGAAATTATCCCCCCTTGTCCTTGCCACTACATGCTCTTGAAAAAAGTCCCTCTCTATTTTTCCTGTAGGCTTTTTACGTACTGAAATGCTGCAATTAGGTCATCCCAAAGCCTTCTCTTTTCTGCCATAAGCAATGCCAATTCTCTCAGCCTTTACTGGTAGGAGATGTGCTTCATTTCTCTAATCTTCTTGGTGGCCCCCTCTGTACTCACTCCAAGGTGAGTACATCTTCCTTATCCTGGGGCCCCCAGAGCTGGATGCAGCACTGCAGGTGGGGTCTCACCAAAGCAGAGCAGAGCAGAGCAGAGCAGAGCAGAGCAGAGGGGCAGAATCCCCTCCCTGGCCCTGCTGCCCATGCTGCTTTGGATTCCGGCCAGGACAGGTTTGGTTTCTGGGCTATGAGTGTCCATTTCTGGGTCATGTCCAGCCTCTCATCCACCAGCACTCCTGAATCCTTCTGGGCAGGGCTGCTCTGGATCTGTTCATCCCCAGCTTGTAACGATACCAGATATGGTCTCTTATATAAAAAAAGAAGAAAATTAAGAGCATTTAAAATTATATTAGGGGAAGTACTAAATGTAGAGAGAGGTCATCACAGAGCACCCAAGTTGCACAGAAAGTTTAACAAAAGTAGATATATAACTTATCAGCTAATCTCTTAGTCTTCACGACCCAAGAAAAATTCGAAGGGATGAAAAAGAGACCTACCTTTTACATTTGCATTGAATACACTGCAGTGGGTAAGAGCAGAGAAAGGTGTAAAAAACCCTTAAGTTATTGACAATAATAGTCAGTCTGTCTTGGGTATGGAACTCTCTTGTCATGCACATCCCATGCTTCAGGATAAGTTGTGCTTGTGCTTTACTGAAAGAAGTATTAGCAGAATATAGTGCATCTTTCATCTCTCTCTCTCTCCTTTTTTCTTTTTTTTTTTTTTTTTTTTTTTTTTTTTTTTTTTTTTTTTTTTAATAAAAGCGGTTTCCAGGTTTGGGATGGAAATAGAAGAGGGAAGAAGGCAATTTTTCCCAAATCAGTGCATTCAAACTTCTTCCACATGACCCAGAAGGAGTAGTATGGCAACAGCAACTTGTTTCCTGTAAAGCTTTTAAATGAAATGTTCTTTAATGAGGCCAGGATTTGTTCTCATATGAGCGAGAGTTTTCCCAGTACTTTCAGTGTGAACAGGATTTGAGTCATTTCCTCACTAAGTGGCAATGAGGAAAATTAAGTGAATAGGTCTCATGATCTCCTATTTGCCAGCATCTGAGTACCTAATTGATTTAGATTCTGAATACATAATTGTAAGCTTGTGGAACATAGTAGGGTGTATAAATCTGCTCATTTCAAATGACCTAAAGTCAACGTGAGCAGTGCTGTCTGAATTCTTAAGGCCAGCTGTGCTCTACAGTTATTAATGACCATGTCCCTCAGCTTGCAGTGTTCGACTAATTGTTTGTCAGATGTGAATTCAGATACAAGCAAATGTGGGAAGATTGAAAAGGACAATTTATGGCTAACTTCAAGAAATATATTGTTTGCTTTATGTTCTTACGTGAATGTGTCTTATGTTTCGGTTGGTTATTGGTCAGGTTCTGACCTTTGTTGTACAGGTACAGCTCAGTCAACATAAATTAGCTAGGACTGCTGTCAGCTGTATGGTGTATGTTTTATTGTATCGTGATGTATCACATACAGCCTTGCACCCCTCTGTTTCTGGTGTGACATGAATAATTCCATAATATGAATATGATTCAAGAACATATTCCTGTTAAGGATTAGCTCCCCACAAAGAGTAGTTAATGCTATCCATTTATATTGCATGTTGGAAGGGAACTGCAGCTACTCAGCATTTCTTTAAAAAATTAGGTCTTTATAGGCAAATATATCTTAATATAAGCATTTAACTGGAGTTACTCTGTCTTACAGCTTTGGGTCTTGGCACATTGCTGTTGCTTTCGTAACAAATGGCTCCTCCCTGAGGACCTAAAACTCAGAGGTTTTGAGCAGCACTGACAGAATACTTTATGGAGTTAGGGGTATCAGTTAAAATCTAAAAAAAAAAAAAAAAAAAAAACCTGCCTATAAGACACAATCTCAGAGAAAGTTTATAAAGCAATAAATGTTGTATACCAAGAAACACAACCACATGTGGAAAACCCAAGAATGACGAATTTTGGACTGTTTTAGCCTCAAGGAAAAAATATTTTTTCATAACTCTTATTATATTTCAATGTTCCCCACTATACACACAGAAACCAAAATAGTATTCTCATTTTGTCTGTTTTTCTTACTTATAGTATCTGGTAAGAATTTCCACACTCTGATGACTGAGGATCAATTATGTCCCATGAAGATATGATTGTAAATGTGAATGCTGAGTGCCATGTGTATGAATTTAATCAAGCAGCTTTTTCTCAGATCAGGATCAGGTATGGTTTCCTGTTTTTCCATTTGTTCACAAAAGAAAAAAATTGTTGTATTTTTTTTTACTTAGTCAGCTTATGATTTCTCAGCCTAGACAAATCAGTCTACTACATACATCACAAAAATATCCAAACAGAACATAACACAATCCATGGTATAAATTTTAGATCAGTAATGCTGGAGATCTCAGGCTCTTGTTGAAATTTAAAAAAAATTAATATTGATGTACAAGAGATGAAAGATTTTGATCTGACAGTATCAAAGAAGCCTAAGATTTCCAGCAAAGCCCTGGAGGCTCATAATAAAAGATATTGCTTTCTTTTCCTTTTCTCCTGAAATAGACATATTCTTCATACTAATTCTATTTCTAAATGTTCAATAAATAGATCAACAGCTGCTAGTACACAGAGTCTTATGAAATAGACTGTACTGGAACAGTTTTAAAAGCCTAGACTGTATCTTTTCAGCCACTCATGAGAAACTTCAGTATTCCTCAATTTTTTTACTGGGTATTCTTTCTGATGTTAAAAAAAAAGTCTTGGGAGACTTTTTAGCAGTGGATTTAGAAAGTCATTAAACTTCATTCTGTTCTCTTAAAGAGGAAAGAAACTGACCTGAATTAATTTTGACCTCAGGCAACCTTACCAAGGCTCAGGATACTTAGGAACAGTGAGGAACCTAATGAAGAAAAATGCATTATAGATCACAAAGTGATTTTTTCCCAAAATTTTCCCAAGTATAGGTACCTGTTCAACTTCAAAGACTGTCTGTCTTTGAGACAAAGAACCAGGAATTTATAATTGAAACCTTGGGACTAGTATTTTTGTCCCTGGGAATCTTCGAGAAAGGGAAACTGGCAATGGTTCTGAAAGTCTACCTGCAAGAAATAGTTTCTTGAAAAAACTAACAGACAGTGCTTAAAAAGAGGAAAGATCCTAGCACGGAAATGAAGGTACCAAAATAATGGTATCCTACTGGGCCCAAGGTGAAGACATACACAGGCCAAGGGTGGTCCAGGAACCGTGTAGTTGTACAGCCTTGTTCTGGACCTATTTGGTTATTGTGGACTGATAAATGTCAAAGAAACTTGATAAGAAATATCTGTGTATTGATTATAACTGTTCATAAAATTATTTCAGAAAAAAAATCAAAAAAAAATAGTATATTCATTCAGGGGGAAGGAAATTCTAGGAATTCAATGGCTTTGGTCCTGCATTTGAAAAAAATAATGATAAAATTGTTGCTCTTTGACCAGGCAAAGTATCAGCCACTTAATATGTTTCTTTCTAGGCTTGTATGTCTTTCTTAAACATTACTATGGAAAAGATGACAAAGATTTCTTGTTTCATTGTAATCAGTCACTTCATTCCAGCTTTCAGAGCTCAGATCATGATACCAAAAATCTTAACAGTGCAATCCTCTTCCACCTCGAAACAGTTGCTAACAAGGGTCACATTCTTTTTGGGAGTCTGACAGTGTTTTTAAGCACTGCTGAGTTTAGTAGTTAACAATAGGCGACTTTACATAGAAAAGTAATGGGGAAAGAAACCCCTCTTACTTCCACATGACTTTCAAAACCCTATAAAGACTGGTTCAAAGACTGGAATACATGTCAGATGTATTTATGTGCCTTCCATTAAAGTCTTTAATGATGATTAGATAGCAAAGGAGACTACCTTTACGACTCTAGAATTCCTACCTCAAAGGCACTAGATTGAGTTGGGACTAATAACTAGGAGCTGTTTGAACATGTTATTATGCCATCTTAACAAAGGCTTCTGAAAGGTCCAGGGAATCTTCACTCAATTACTGCATATTTATTTGACATTCCTCTGTTTTAAAATGACCTTTGCTTAAACCAATTTATGTCTTACTGAATTCTTGCTGGAGGCTCCCTGGAATGGATTAGTTGATATTTGTGAGTTCCAAACATTTAATCTGTAGGAATTTAGTTTTGTGTAACTCAATAGACATTCATAGTTGCATTGGTTTGGGGTTGGCTTTTTTCCCCCCCTACATTTATTAATTTTTAATATTAATTGACTTTCTTTTGAGATTTATATAAGTCAATTAAATTCTTACAACCAATGGATACTGTATTTCAATTTATAGCCTTAAAATGAATTGCTTAGAGACCAAGGCTTACAGTGTAAAAATAGAAAATCCATTGCATATAACATTAATTTTTTGACTTTGTCACTTTTTGTTAACACAAAAACCAGGTGTTTTCTTCCAGAAGCTGGTGTACTTCTTCCAGGGTTGTCACTATATTCATTGAACATTCAAGTTATCATGAAAATGTAACCCTGAATTTATTTGGTCTCTTTAACCATGTGCAAACTCTCTATAAGAAGAGTCTGTACATTTATAGTTTTTAAATGTACAGTAATTATTCACTGGCTACAAATACAGAGCAGGTAGCTAGAAGAAACTAGACTAAACACGAGTATGCTCAGCATCTCCAGTAAAAGCATTTGATGATTCTCTGTTGCCCAGATAATTATTATTGATGTGGGTAAGTGTCAGATCCTCCATGGTACTTGGAATTTTTCCAAGTACAGGCTTCGTCTTGATCGAAGTTCCTGTTTTCTGACTCATGGGTTCTTTTCAGCATTTCAGCCCTTTCCATTTCACTGGTTTTCTCTGATTCCCCAAGTTGGTATTACCATTTCATAGTCTTTGCTTCTTTTTTCCTCGAGAGGAAAATCTTTGCTTTAGCCTGTATCCTCTCACAGCTAAAGAGTTTTTCAGTAAAGCCGAGCCAAGGCCACAAAACTGCCTTACAAAACTGGGCCATGGACTACAGACAGCTCAACTGTGCCACTGATTTCAGCAAGTACAGACACAGATCTATTGGGAAAGTTATGGTTTAAGACCGAGTGCACAGGTATTGAATGTATTTCTGAGATAATTGTAATGTCAATTATGTCAGGGCTAAAGATTTCTCTCTAGCTGTGTACCTTGGCTTTTCCTGTATGCAATGGAGTCTTGAGACAATCTACAGATGCTTAAGGGCAACAAGGAAACTGTACATACATATAGCAAGGAAATTAAAGTCATTAACATCTCCAGGATGGACAGTTTGCTTACCAAGAAGCTATATTTTCCCTTAAAATTTTGTGGTTTGTGGTTTCTTTAACATAGTGCCTGTCCAATACTGAAGAAGAATCTTTAATATTCTTTACAAGAGGCATCTGAATCATCAGAATTATACTTGATAAATTAATGCAATGATATTATAGGGTTATTGGTGGAAAATTATTTGATGTCTATGCACAGAATTGCATGTCTGGTTTGGTTGAAAAAACATTTTTTGAAAGATTTAAGGTTATACTTTCAGAAACCATACCTCCTTAAAGTTTTGGCTCAGTTGCTTGTACACCACTTTAAATAGTCTTTTAACATCTGTTTAAAGTATTTCTGAAGAGTTTTCTTTCCTTCATAACAGGGCACTACATCCATGGATAGCAGTTGTATTTGCTAGATTAATATGAGAATTTAGAATATGCAATACTGCACCCATACCTACCTTTGTATTACCTGAAACATTAGATTGAAATCCAGCTTTTTTCCAGGATCTGAGAGAAAGATCATCAGCAGTGAACAACCCTACTCTATCCTGTCAATATGAAAAATATTTACAAAGTAATTATTTGGGGAGCTAAGGCCATTATCCATTGGGTATCTTCAACAGTGAAAATCCCATGGGTAACTAAACTCTGTTTACTTGGAATCTGTGACTCTAGTTCTATTTTATTACTGAATTCAGACTGTCCAAGAACCTTACCAAGACTTTTTACCTTTCCTTGAAATATACTCCTAATTAAATATCTCCCTTCTCTTTGCATGCCGTGATTGAAATAAGGTGTTCTTTCACCATCCTCAGGAAAAGAGGTAGCATTTGTGACTACATGCTAAAAAATACAAGTAAGAAAGAATTCAGTTCACAGCTTGAAAATAGAAATAACAGCTTTTTTTCTATGCTCTGCTCTTTATTTTGTCACAAGACCATCACAATTCTTGAAAAACAGCAACAAGACCAAGTAACTAGAGCTGGATTCATCTTTTCTGTTAATGATCCATGTTCTCACTTTTGAACAATCTCCATTAAACTGCTAAAAATATACTTTACAGACAGTTTTGTGGAGAGAAAATACAAATATTTTGACAGTGATTTGGCAAGAGTTTTAACATTCGACCAATCAGTTTTGCAGTATAAATGAGTACAGGATAATCTGTGACTGGTGATTGCTTCAGGAAAGAGCATGATATATTTTTATTACATGTATAACTTCAGATTATTCATGTTTTCCCCAGGGGCTTCTGGATGGGACTGAAGAAAACACCTTTCTACAGTTGCCTCAATGCACATTATACTCTGAAGTCTCTGCTGAGAGGATGTCCATTGATTTCTCTTCCCTTCTATCCCTAAAAGCTTCCAAGATGTAAAGATATTTTCCAAATTCTTGCATGACTGACATTTATGCTTTTCCTTAAAATTGCAAGGGTTAGTATTATTTCTTTCTTAGGGAAAATTTGAAAGTCATATTATAAGAAGGTGCTTATAGTAAGAAAGAGTGTTGCAGAAAATCACATTTTATTAAACAGGGAAAGGACTATTCTGCTGGGGAAAAGATAAGATAGAAAATAATGTATGACAAATTCAGTTCACTGCTCTGTGATTTTAACAATGACATATTCTAGGGACCTTGGGATCAATAATATTCATAATCTGATTTCCCAGAATAATTTTTCTCATATGCAAACATCACCAAATCAGCTGTAATTGATAATTCAGCATAATGCCTGAGAAGCTGAGCAATAATTAAAAAAAATTCCTCTCTCCTCATTTTTGTCCTTGAGAAGTGATATGAGAGAATCTGGCATTTTGGATCTTTGTATTAAGTTCTCGTTTAGTAACGAAAGTGATCTTTGTTCTAAGGCTAGCAGTCTCTCTGTTTAAATGCAAAAGCATTATTGCATCTCAACATCAGTCCAAGAGCAAATCTTGTTCTGGAGCCATCAAAAAATCTGAATAATGCCATAGGAAAAAAAAAAATTCTGAAAGGAAAGCAAATTGATGAAAATACCTACTGACCTAAATTAGAGCGTCTTTCTCTGCCAAGAATGACTGCAATTAGCTTGGAAAGTTGAGATTTTCTTCTTCAGGGTAATAACTGCATTTCAGTCAAGAGCAACAGCAATGTTCATCTAAGTGTAAGCTGTGTAGTAATACAAAATTACATTAATATGTAGGCTAAAATGAATCTTGGACATGTAGACCCTCCATCCTCTCCTTTGGTTTGACATTATTATTTAGATAACAATGCCATCTAAAGAACTTCCCATATCTCTGTGAAAATGAGAATTTTCAAGTCTTTTAAAAATTATTTTTCTTTTTTTCCCCCTTATCAGGGATATCCCATCTAGTAGTCTATTTAGCACTCAAGTTCTAGATAGACTTTTTATTTACAACAAACTTGGATATCAGAACAGTAGCATTTTTTTCAAAATGAAGTAGTGCTTTGTGAAGATTGTTTCTCTAAGCAAAAATCAAAAGCCATCTACTCTGGTACATTGTGTGAAATATATTTAACTTCTTATTTTAATATTGTTGATTTTGTCTTGTTTTCTTCTGAGTCTCTTGCTTTTTAGAAGAGCTTTCTAAGATTTCTAAAACTCAGAAGTTATTTAAAAAAACTTATTTTAAAAAATCAAAACCCAAACACATGCACAAATGAAAACCACAGGACCTGAAATACAAAAAGTTGGTGGTTTGTTGTTCTGGTTTCATTTTTGTCTTAGGACTGTCATGTAGTAATTAAAACAAATACCATCATGGATAGAGGAGGCTGAGGAAACAATGTTCTTTTTTTTTATTATTATTCAGTGTCAAATATAGAAATATTGCCCTGTCAAAAGCAACCAAGAGAGAAAGCAGTGTTATGTGGTAAAGACTTGAGGTATTCCTTGAATACCTCAAGTAATTAAGGAATTCAGCAATGTCTTGAAACACAAAATACAAGGTAATGTAATAAGTATTGTTTACACTATTGTCAAGCATCTTGCCCTCAAGAAAATGAGTCACTGTGGCATACAGTTGTTACCTTGGTCTGACTTCAGGCTGCAGAAGAGTGTATTTTGTGTAACAGTGGGAAATATCAGCACTCAGACATCCAAGAGGAATGAAATAATTTTTTTTCTTACTGGTGTTTAATTTGAAAATTAAACCCAAGACAATAGAAAAAGGTTGAGGCTTATCTTTCCAAAGGGATGCCTTTTTAAAGGAAAAGTACTGTTTCTCTTTAGAACATCTGCCTATGTGAATACTCATAAGAGACCAGTGAAATTTTGAATACTTTCATTAGCCATTTCCTTTGAGATATGTACATTCCATCTGTCTGCGCTTCCCCTCCCAAGAATCATAAATCAGAGAATAATCACTCTTGCTAAACAGTTCCTTTTTGTTGCTTCTGACAACATAAGAAGTAACCCAAGGTACATTAAAGAACAATGCCTAAGTTTTATATGTACCTTTTCTCTTTTTTAATTTAGTACTTTGATTTCTCCCTACTTAGTTTCAGAGTTTTCAGGGGTGGGGAGGATTTTTCTTCCTCTTTTTTTTTTTTTTCCCTCTGTGGCAAAGATATATATATATATATATATATATTTATTTCCCCTCTGTGGCAAAGATATATATATATAATTATTTTTCTCTGGGTAACTAAGGCTGAAAAATAATCCAGTAATAATCTCCTTGTTATCAAATATTGGTTGGTAGAGGGCATTTTGTTTCAGAAGTTTCATAAGTAAACAATTAAAAAGCCCTCATAAAATTATTTTCACTGGTTGAGCATACCTACAAAAGCAGGCTCTATACAGTCTTATTTTAACAGCTGATAAGTAACTGATTGATTCAGAAAAACTTGTCACAACTCTTGGGCAATTTAGTCACTTGTCAACTGTTTTCCTCAGCTGTTTTCTTAGGAACAGTTTTAATATATCTGATCTTATTCTGTCTCAGTCACTGGAATTAGAAGCTTATTCTGTGCTCACAGGTGGCTAAAGCCACAGGAAAATTGTTTCATTCCATCTTTCAACTGAGAACACAGCTTCAGAACTTATCTTTGGTCATTGGTCAAACTGAGCCTCAGGTTATTTGGACATTTGGTTCACAGATTTTCTCAACATTGTTTATTCAAGAAGTCTGTAACCTGTTTACAAGACCAGCTGGCAGAGGATGAGCCTTGGAGTGAGCTCTGCCATCTATATTTTTCTGTCATCATCAGTATACAGGTTTCTGCCAAATAGTTCTGTCTTCTACCACAGTGTCTGGTGCTTCAAAGACCTGGTAGTTACAATGAATATGTGCAAACAAAGTTTCCTTGGATCACCATTGAGTGCGTAGTGACTTCTGCAGGATGCTGAAAAATCTCACAAAAGAACCATAGCAAAAAAGTGCAATAAAAACTCCCAATGTTTAACATAAACTCTCAGAGGGGACTAAGATCAATTTTATCGATAATTTAACATCAATGTAACTGATAGTGATAGCTAGATGAACAGCAAACTAGATAGACAGAAAGGCTTAATTATTCTTCTCATCCCACCTATGATCTCTAAAGAAGTCAGAGTTGAATGTTTTCAGAAAGAGAAAACTCCTGGCAGCTCCCATTGCATCTGTTAAAAACTAGCAGAATCAAGGAGCACTCTGAAAAAGGTAGCAGTCAGAGCACCAGATCTACAGTTTACTTAAAGGATCATAAAAAATCACAGAGGTTGGAAAATAGCTCTAAGATCATTGAGTCCAACCATCACCCTAACACTGACAGGTCCACTACTAAACCATGTCCCAAGTACCACATCTACATATTTTTTTGAAGACTTTAAAAAAAAAAAAAATCATGTAGTCATTTTTGCATGTGTATTTTCCCATTGTTTCTGTTAGTTCCAAATCTTAACATACCATATTCAACACCTAAAAGCAGGAGCTTAACAGCTAAGTATTTCAGCTGAGGGACTTGATAGCAGTTAGCTCTTGTAAAAGAGGCTCACTCATTACCATAGCGCAACATTTGAAAACACTCTTTTCAAATGTTTTGTTTGCTTACTCCTGTGAAATCCATCCATCTGCATCTGCATCTGCATTAATTCATTTTAGAAGAGGGAATTTCTTTGTAATAAGCTAAGGATCACAAAAAAACCTTTGCATTTCAAACCAGAACTGGCTCTTTCCTAGAAGCATTTCTTTGATTATGCTTCATTAATTACATATTATGTAATAACTGAGGACAAATTAAACTACCAGCATTTTTGAAATTAGGCTGCGTTAGTCTCATCTCACTCTTCTGACTGAGTTATCACACAAATGCAAAAAAAGATCAAGTCCTCTTGTCAGTACTAGCAGAGTGATTGTTTTAAGAGTATAAGGCTTTTCATAACCACTTTTATAGTTGGTCTCAGCTTCAGGGTATCTAGGTCAGACATTATTAGAGATGTTTTCTAGTATGATAAAAGTTGTGAAACTTCAGAAGAGCCATGAAAACTGGGAGGGGCAATAGGAAAAAAACCTAGAATTTGTCCATATCAGCAGGATAAAAGGCATCAAGTTTTAGATTCTTATGGAAGTCTAAGACCAAAGGCTGGACTGATTTATTTCTTTAAATAGGAGAGAGGAGCAAGGGACTGGTTTCCAACCCTCCACCCAAAAGTTTAAAAAAATTGAAAAGAGAACAACAGCAAAAACATTGGTAATTTGTGGAATAGGTACTTTTTTGCTGACACTACCTGCATACTTTATCTTGGAGAAGAACTTACCTATCCTGGTTTTCCCTCATATAAATGAATTACCTGAGATATTTCAGTTTATTTCCTAAAACATTTTTCAGTCATTTTACTTGCACTTCATATCTATAGATGCAAAAGATTATACAGTACCTTCTTCTTTACTAGACTAGACTTCAGACACTTAGGAGTTCTGTAGTCAAAAACATTCATACATGAACATGGCATGTTTAACTGGAGTTGTCATTCAGTATCCAGATCTGAGTGAATCCCTGGAGTATCTGAACTGCTCTTTGAAAGAAACAAGCTCATCAGTTCTGGAAGTAAGGAATGAAAGTAATTGCCTGTTTAACAGCACTGAGAATACCCTTAGCTCAGTGCTACATCCTGAGCGCTGTCCTTAGGGGAAATTAGATAGTTATTTCATCCAGAACTAAAAACCCCCACCTGCAAGAATGAACACTTTTACCTTTACAATAAACTGAACTTTCCATGAGAAAATTAATGGGAAAAGTATTACACCTCACTCAATAATTTCCTTTCTAGAATAGTACAAAGTTTTTATCTGCAACCTCATAACGACTCACAAATTATAATGGTGTCTGCCTGGGAATAGTGCATGTAATGGATTTGCATGCCAAGGCACGGACAATGGGGAGCTGTGGTCTCCAAGAGGAACAGGCAGGGCTCTCCTATGTCAGAAACAACCAGTTCCTGTCAGCTCTGAGAGACCCCTCTGCAGGGGATAGCTGAGCCCTTAGCCTGGTTAGGGCCCTCAATGAAAACATCTCTAAGAAAAGGGAGAAAAATCTGCACAGACAGAGGATGAAGGAGGAATAAAAATAGTGAGAAACAGCAGATGGAACACCAGGGCCAGAGGAAAAGGAGGAAGTACTCCATGCTGAAGCAGATATCCACAGTGCAGCCCCATGGAGAACCCAATGTTGCAGCAGGTATAAGTGTCCTGAGAGAAGTGGCAGCACATGGAAAGCTCTCCCTGGAGCAGAGGGAAAGGGTGAAGAGGAAAGAGCAGCAGAGAGGAACTGTCATGATTGCAACCCCCAGTTCTCCATTGCCTCTGCAATGCTGGGCAGGGTGGGGGGAAGGCAAGGAGTCAGGAATGGAGGAATGACATTGAACTCGGGAAAAAGAGGGATAGATGAAGTGTCTTCTTGTTTTTCAACATCTACATATTTTTAAATTGGCAATTAATTGAATTAATTTTCCCCAAGTCACAGAATCCCAGAATATGCTGAGTTACAAGGAAAGCACAAGGATCACTGATTCCAAATCCCAGCCCTACAAAGGACCATCCCCAAGAATCACACCATGTTCCCAACAGCACTGTCCAAATGCTTCTTGAACTCTCAGGATGGTGCTGTGACTGCTTCCCTGGGGAGCCTGTTCCTGTGCCCAACCACCTTCTGGGAGAAGAATCTTTTTCTAATATCCAACCTAAACCTCCCCTGACTCAACTTCAGGCCAATCCCTCAGGTCCTGTCACTGGTCATCAGAGAAAAGAGATCAGTGTCTGCCTCTCCTATTCCCTTTATGAAGAAGCTGTAAACAGCACTGAGGTCTCCCCTCCTTCCTCCCCTCAGATTAAGACAAATGTGTTTTGTTTATGACAATAACTGGTCAATCAATCTTCCTATCTTTATCTTCACCCTTGTTATTTCCCCCCCCGCCCCGTTTGAGGAAGGTGAAAAAGTGAGAGTCTGCATAGGTGTCCAGCAGCTAGCCAAGGTCAACCCACCCTAGAGTGTTTGACAGATGTTCCTGCAAACATCTTTGGAGGAAAACAAAGCTTATGTCTTCCTAAGAGTATCAGTGATATGAATAGAAGTATTTCTTGTACTTGCTGTACAAAACACAGTGGAAAAGTATTTCTGATCTTTTACCACCTATATTTACTCAATTTTAAGCACTTAATTTAGGCATCTAAGTCAGAGGTTTAATCACCCTAGTCAATGAAAAGGAACAGATGCCTTCAAAAGATGATGTAAATCTTTAATTGGACAACACTTTACTCTGGAGGTATTGGATTCTTACCATTGATTATAAATGAAACCACAGACAAGGGCATTCTTGAAGGGCCTTAAGTCAAGCAGGATGAATCAAGGCATCTGTAGCTGAGAACTAACAGTCCTTGATCTTTCTTCTACAAAGGGAGAACCTAATAATAGCACTTTAGAATCTGCTTTTCATGTATTGGTCACAGTACCCATGCAGGTTTTTCTGCTCTTCCACACAAAACTGAAAGGTCTCTATCTCCTTAGTACTCAAGACTATTTTAACAGTTGATAATTCTGGACTCAGGGTTTAAGACAGTTGCACTTTTTAATGTTGCAGTTCTTTATTAAAGATAGGCTGTGTTTCCCCAGTAATATTTCTTGCAGAGGAAAACATTACCAAAATGAACTAACGTCATTAAAAATGGACGGAACATTAGAAGATATTTAGGTGTAGCTGAGAAATTTCAAGATCTAAATTACACAGTTCGAGGAGTGAGCAAATATTATGTGACACCTAAAATCATCCCTCACAAATTTAGCTTTTGGGTAAAATATTATTTTTTGTTTGCATGTCAGTTCTACCAATCATCACACTACACTAATCCAAAAATGTAAGTTGATGGCAGACAGATGATTTTTTTTTTTCAAGTGATATTAGTCAAACTAGAGGTTAAACTATTTATGAGCTAAATATCACCTTCTTTCAACAATTTTCTTTCTCTCCTAAATTGCTTGCTGAGTGATAATATTCTCCTCTTTCCTTCCATCAAAGATATACAATCAGGTACTGTTAAACAAAACTTTTCTTTTGGGTGATTTTAATGACTTGGTGATGATGACCAGCTCTGATCAAGCTTAGTTATCACTCATGTTAGAGCCACTTCATAAATACTGTGATTGATATGGTGGATAAGATGAACCTGGGTAGCTGGGGGGAAAAAAGCCCGCAGTTCTCTAGTGAATTTTTAATTACATGATTACACTTTGGGTTTTTTTTCTTTTTTGCACTATGTTCATTTTTGGCTTTATGTTCATCCTTGTTGAATTTCTCACAGTATGTATTTAATTCTATTCCTGTACTTCCACAGTTTCAAGTTTTGCTTCCTGTTACATGTTGCTGCGGAGTCCTGCATTCTGTTTAACAGCAATGCTTATTTTGAATTATCTTTTTGTTATTGCAGGGTACCAGGCAGCTTCTTCTGCTTAAATCTCCACCTATAATCAAATTCTGTGGAAATGTCTCTTGTGTGATTTGTTTGTTTGTTTGTTTGCTTGTTTGTTTTTAAATGATAAAAACTATATATAAATGGTTTAGGGAGAAAAGTCTAGTCCTCTGTGGCAGCTTGGCTTTCAATGCATGGTCTCTGTGGCCTTGCCTCTAATTAATCTCTTTGTTTTCAGGTTTCTCTAACCAAAACATGGCAACAAGAGGTTTGCTGTGGATATACACAAGCTGGACTTCGTTCAAGCAGTGCAGAATCCTCCACACCACCTTTCCACCAGGAAAAAAGAAATAAGGCTAGGTTATCTGCAGGTAACTCTGTCAGTATCTCTGATATAGCAAAACATTTATGTGCAACAAGGGAAAACAAGAGGAAAAAGTCCTGTATTCCAAATTAAACCTTAACTCAAGCCATCTTTATGCTTGTATGTCAAGCAAAAAAATCTATCAACTCAAAAGGAACCTGTAGTTACTGCTGAAGATAATTTTCTCAGTGTGATATATATATGCTAAGAAAGACACATACAGCTATACCAAAAGTGCTCAGGTATTGTGGTAATTTACCTCAATTGTGAGTAAGTAGTGATAGTGAGATTTACTTATGTCTTGGCTACTGGAAAAGAAATAGTGCTCATGAGAAGTCCTATTTTAATATAATTAATGTGAGGGACAACTATTATTCCATTTTGGTTTACAGTCTCACCAGCCACTCACCTTGGACAATAGGTTCTTGGAAATATTTGCTGTTCTGCTACTTGAGTTTAGTCTTAATTGATATAAAGGAGCAAATGGAAGTATGCTTATGAAGAAAAATAGTTGGCTGTTAGGAACATGAAAATTAATATATTTGCTTTATAAAATTTCTGTTCTGTTTTGAGCAGCATAATCTTTTTAATAACATTAAGAAGTATAAAACCTGGAGGATGGTTTCTTATTAGCCTTTATGGAATTAAGCTTTTTACTCAATGCTTTAAGACATTTCTTTTGGCATTTTTACTGACTTGAGCTCCTCTGACTCTAATTCCACCACTGATAAGCTGATATCTTGCAAAGACTATGGCTGTGTACTAAAGTCAGGAACCACAACTTGATAAGAGCCACTTAATTCAGGTTTTTTCCCAGTTGTGTACTCTAATAAGGTAATTTGCAATATGTATGATATTAAAATAAGTCAAATAAGCCCTGTGAATCTGAAAATCCAATGTGTTGTGGAGAGCTGGTTGTGCCTCCAAAATTAGGTGCTAATCAGTTTTACACCAAATTTGAAAATGACTGTGTGATTCTGTGGCCATTGAACAAGCTCATGATAACAGAAGTGGAATACTTCTTTGTGTTTTTCTTTGAATATTTAATTTAAGGCATAAATACTTATGCAGTGGTATAAGGCATAAATATAAACCTTAAACCTTTCAGGGAAGTGGTAAGAGGCATTTGGATGAAGAAAGATTTGACCAGCCCTTGTTTTGCCAGTGGAGTTACAGTGATCACAGCCAGCTGACTGACCACACGCACAATACCCCAGGGCATCTTAGTGATGTCTTATAGGTGCTTACACAACCCTGTGGGAGGTTATTTTGGAGTCCTCTCATTTGACATGGAATCGTTATTCTGCTGAAATCCCAATAGATCTAAAGCTCACTAATTGATAAAAATTCCAAACCGTTGAAAGCTGCAGCCATGCCATGCTGAGACATTTCTGTAGAAATTTTCTTTTGTTACATATGTACAAGAAGATATTCATAATAATGCAGCAAGATCAAGCACATTTTATGAATGTTGTAGGTTGCTTGAAACATGTCATTTTTCTGAAACCATGATTTTCTGAGGTAACCATCTTGTACCAGACAACAGCACTATATTTTTTTAGTCTTTAGCCCACCTCTCAGGAACACTAATCAATAATCACACATACCTTTCCTCTTGGCTTGAAGCATTTTCCTTCACCATGTAGTTATTTATGCTGTCTAGCCTTAAAAATTGGTTTTTTGACACTCTTTAAAGTAGCAGCAAAACTGAAACAAGCAAATTACAGCAGGATCAAGTTGTACCAACACTAAAGCTTTATTGTAATGTAATGAAATTCTATCATTAGGCAAAGAAAAACACTGAACTGATATGAAAAGCAGTTTAAAATTTGTGTATCATCACTGTCCTTCCTCAAGTGATTCTACATGAAAAGAGATGCAAGAATAAATTTGCAGTGGTTTTTGTGTTTGTGGAACAGGAATTGGTTATATGAATGGCTTCTCAAGGAACTAATAATTGACTTGTGCGGCTTAAGAAGCAAAATTCCTTGTATAGCTGCTGTCGCATTTTTAGATAAGATAAAGATTAAAAATATAAATTGCCTAATAAAGAACAAAATCTTTTCAAGTTGTTTGGCTCCCTCCTGTCACATAGGAAGCTAAAAATTCTTAGGTACTGTTAAGAAAAAATTCTTTACCCCCCTAAAACACATTCCTATGCCAGGAAAAGAGCATGCTGCATTCAATGTTGAAGTCTAACCATGTTTTACCATTCCTGGGAGATGTCACCCCAGGCCTACCAGTATCAGTAAGTTTCGTCTAACAGCAGTGAGAAACAGATGTTTGCAGAATTTAATATTCAGGCCTTCCCCAATGTAACATATTTCTAGTTTCTATGATGCATCAATATGAGGACCTCTGAATCAAAGAACACTGCTGGATTGCTGCATTTAAGACATCAATAACTTTAAATTTAATTTAATTTTTCCAGCCTTTGAACTCTTTTTTTTAATTTCACCTCTAAAATGTTCTGTGACACTGGGTTACACAGTACAAACTGTATGAAAATATATGCTCTTTTGCTGTTAAATACGTGTCCTGAGTGTGGTAAGAGGGCCAGTGTGCTTCCAGCTTCTCATACTATGAGTCATAGTGATATATGATATCAGAGGCAATTCCTGAGCCAACCATGGTTTTACAGACCTGTATAATATTGCTTACCATCTCATTTATTTCCAGAAAGAATAGTCTCTGTGTTGATTTTCTCCTCATATAAATTTTTTCACTATGGGTATCATATTTGATCCCTTTTATATGTTTCTCTTCTAGTTCTACTGATAGCTGGAGCAGCTACCTGAAATATATAGCCAGCTACTTCTGAAGTTAAAGAGAAACTGGCAAAAAGAAAGTCCATTCAGATCTGAGACTTGCTTTAGTTTTCTTCTTACTTAAAAAATACCAACACAAATCTTAAGAAGCAACTATTATCACTGCTGCTTCATTTTAAAGTATTAAAAAAGAGAAACGATTGTATTTCATACCAGTTCAATACAAAATAATATTTGCTACAAAAGTGACAATGGGAAAACTATTATCATCTTGAGAGCTGGGTATGTGCTGCAAGATGTTTGCTGTGGATATCCAAGAGTAATTTTAAAGAAATCAAACTCAGTTTCAGTCAGCCTCCTGTGGCTTCTTTGGTAGTTATTTATTAGAGATATAGTAGCAAATATTTTTGTTACTTATTTTGTTTTGTAAAATGACATGTGCTTAAGAAGAAATCATGAAGTTATGGAATTAAAATCCCAAATTCATAGTTATAAAAATTTACAAAGGGAAACATAATGGAATATTTTTTATCTCCTGAAGTGTGGGATGATTTATTGAGATTAGTTATTGTAATAATTTAATTACTTCAAGTCCTTTGCAGGAATAAAGGAAGAAATTTTTTTAATATTGATATTTCACATCTATTGACTTCAGGGTGACATTGGTACTTTTTTCCTGGTGTTGATGTTTTCCATTATTTTCTCTTGTAGGTGTATGAAATCAGACTTCTTATTCAACAGAGATTGCTACCAACCATGTTGTTGTCATGCTGTCTCTCCTAAAATGAAATTATGGTGTTTCATTAGAATTATTGAAAATGTAAGTGATGTACATAATTTTACTCTTGGTTTGGCACGAGCTACAACAAATGCAAAATGGGAGGAAGTCCTGTCAGTTAAAGGTCACAGAAGAAATAAATATTAGTGTTCAGAAAGCTTTAACATCCAAATGTGAAGTGCAGAGAGACAGCGGGGAGGTTGCAGAATGTTCTTTTGCAAACGATACTTTGCTAATACCAGCATAGCCTTCCCACAGAAGACTTTCTTGTTGCCTGCCATTTTTTAATAAAAATTCTGCAGGAAAACATTATGAAAGCCATCCAAAAGGTTTCTATTGAGAGTATACTGATCCCTCAGGTGGAATCAATTTTAGGCTCCATCAGAACTGCTTCTCAGGTACAAGTGATGCATTCTCGAATCCCTGTTGTTTTTTATTTTATTTCCTAGATGTCCAATGATAAGAGTGATACTTTTAAAAACAAAACAAACAAAAAAGTAACAAAAACTTCTGAAATAGATTGACTAAATACCACCGATACCCCACTGTTGGAAAGCAAATACATTTGATCCCTTTATGTAAGAGTCCTGCTCTTTTATTTCTTGTATATCTCTAAAATTCTTTCATCTTTTGTTCAAGTAAACTCAATGAAGGAAAAAGAGCACACTGGTGTACATAAATAAAAAGACAGATGAAAACCTCCACAGAAACCAAGTAATGTTCTAAAAAAATGTCAAAATTTGTCCTGGCACAGAATAAATATTGTTTGTCTGGAAAGTCATTTTTTAATGACTTAAAAAAAAAATAAAATTGGCATTCTGTTGTACCTTTTTATGTGTCCAAGACTAACATATCCAATGTAACCTAAAGCACTGTGGATACCTGTGTCTCTCATAAAAAGGCAAGTCAGCATTTAAGGGAAATACAGCATTTGCCTTCCAGTCAATTGGATAATTCTGAGGATTACACAGTCATGAGTCTAGAAGCTTGAAAACAAGCAATCGCCTTAAGGCTATCTTAGAGCACAGAATAAAAATACTGAGAATTTCAGTGAGAAAGGACTCCAAGGCTAAGGATTTCCAGCTTTCCTTCAACTGTTGAAAAAATCAAAACACGATTTTTTCATTTGTTGGGGTATGGGGCTTTTATCATTTTTGGAGATACAAGCGAATACAGCACAGACCATAAACAAAACACAGATTTGTTTATCCTCATTGGATGGGACATAAAAAGACATTTAGGAGGCTCAAGTGCATCTCTAGCTGAGGAGCAGTAGTCTTGTTGATGTTTTTAAGCCTAATGCCTTGTTTTCAATTGTTGTAAAGGAGGGACATTAAAGAATCAAAGCATGCCTTTAGGGACGTCAGGCACCAAGCCCAGTCAGCATTGGCTTAGGAAAGGCAGCCCCACTTGACCAGCCTGATCTCTTTTTATGACCAGGTGGCCCAGCCAGTGGATGAGGGAAAGGCTGTGGTTGTTTTCTTTCTGGACTTTAGTAAAGGCTGGACTCCATTTCCCACAACTTTCTACCAGAGAAAGTGGCTGCTCATGGCTTGGACAGGTGCACTCTTCCCGGGGTTAAGAATTGTCTGGAAGGCAGGGTCTGGAGAGTGTTGGTGAATGGTGCTGCTTCTACTTTTGTCTGGACAATAGTGGGGATCCCCAGGAATCAGTGCTGGGCTCAGTTGTGTTCAATACCTTTACTGATTAACTGAACAGGAACATCAAGTGTGCTCTCTAAATGTTCACAGACAGTACCAAACTGTGTGGGAGTGTTGATGTGCTGAAGGGTAGGAAATCTCTACAGAGGGATCTGGGCAGGCTGGATCCATGGACTGAGACCAATTTTAGGAGCT
The DNA here is from genome assembly GCA_910950805.1 of Acrocephalus scirpaceus scirpaceus. Taxonomy (NCBI): domain Eukaryota; kingdom Metazoa; phylum Chordata; class Aves; order Passeriformes; family Sylviidae; genus Acrocephalus; species Acrocephalus scirpaceus. The sequence goes on from OU383773.1 coordinate 56,325,783, forward strand.
TCAACAAGGTCCTTCCCTTGTGTCACAGCAGTCCCGTGCAGCACAGCAGGCTGGGGACAGAATGGCTGGAAAGTGGCCCAGTGGAAAAGAACCTGGGGATGCTGGTTGGCAGTGGTTGAACATGAGACAGTATGTGCCCAGGTGGACAAGAAGTCAAATGATATCCTGGTCTCTATTAAAAATACTGTGGACAGCAGAACCAGGGCAGTGACTGTCCTGCTGAACTCAGCACTGGCGGGGCCACACCTCAAATCCTGTGCTCAGTTTTGGGGCCCTCACTACAAGAAAAACATTGAGGTACTGGAGAAAGGCCAGAGAAGGTCAATTGTGCTGGTGAAGGGTCTGGAGCACAAGTCTTGTGAGGACTGGTGAGCTGGGATTGTTTAGCCTCAAGACAGGAGGACAAGGGGAGTCTTGGGGAGACTTTATCGCTCTCTACAACTACCTGAAAGAAGGTTGTAGCAAGGTGGGGGTGGGTCTCTTTTCTCAGGCAGTCAGTGACAGGATGAGAGGAAATGGCCTCAGGCTGTGCCACAGGAGGTTCAGGTTGCACATCATGAAGAATTTCTTCATTGCAGAGGTTGCTAAGCTTTGGAATGGGCTGTCCAGGGGAGTGGTGCAGTCACATGTAGAAAATGTGTGTGTGCGGGGCCATTGGGCACATGGCTTATTAGGGAACTTGGCAGCACTGATGTAGCAGCATTGCACTCCATGATCTTAAGAGACTTTTCCAAATAATATGATTCAATGTTTCTATAATTCTATGAAAAATTGTCTTTTTAGGAAGAGTAGAACTGTCTCACGATTCTTCAGCAACACTGCACTAGCTTGAGCTTCCTTGCAAGGTCTAGGTTACAAATTTCCATAGTAATTTTGCCAAAGATTTCTCATTTGGAAAGCAGTTTCACCTATTTTCCTGCAACCTCTCCTCAATTTTTTCCTCACATTCTTCATCTGTTAATGTGTTTGTTCTTTACCTGCCCTTACACAACACCTGTAGGTTTTAAGAAAGACTAAAGATCATTATAACTGCATCCAAGGTGTCATACCAAGATTGATTGGAATGGATTTCTGTGCTTTGAGGATAGATAAAATACTAGTTCATACTTTGGTAACACATACTCAGTAACAGATACTTCAATCAAAGCAATTGACACGCAATTCATGCTGTGAGTCAGCAGAAAAAGTGGTTACCCTAAGATGAGCAGCCTGTTAACTGAGAGTCTTTCATGTGCCTCTTCACAGGAAATGAGAACTCAGGTGCAGAATCATCAATTAAAAAAAAACCAAACAGCTCAAGATCATGTCACGGCCCTTATTACAGCTCAAATGCCTTTTTAAGAGAAAGACAAAGAAAAATGGTCTAATGAACATTTATATCTTATTTATTTCAATTTCAAAATAGGAAAAAAAAATCATTTGTTTCAGTATAAAATATATTCACATCTCTTTCTGCAGTATTGAGTTCATGAGCAAGCAAATGGTAAGAAAAAGGAGAAACTTCATTCATGCAGTCTACCAAATATGATTGTTTAAGTCAGATGCAGTAGGTTTGCATTTGTAGATACACTAATAAATTGCTTTGAAATGAAATGCAGCAGCACTGTAGTATTTCAAAATGGCTTTTACAGAAGGTTCAAACATCATGTGTATTTTGTCATAACTGCCTTGTTTCATAGTCCCTCTTATTATTGGGTCACTAGTTTAGAAATTGCCAAAAAAAAAAAATCTTGAAGAGTTGTCAATTTCTTAAAAAACACCTTGAGCTGAATCCTTTGTTTTTCTGAAACACCATGGCATAAAAAATAACAACTGCCAAAGAACTGCCAGCTTTTAAAGAAAATTAAGGTGTCAGCAGAAAGAAATGTGTTATCAATGAAATTTCCATACTAAAACCACAGGATATGTTTTCAAAGAGTGTCACTTTAGATATTCCTAAATAAAAGGTAGATTTCCTTACTGAAAAATGTTTATTGTTGTGGCTCATTTCGTTGTTATAAACTCATTGATGTGCAGTCATTTCATTGCAGTTCTTGTCAGAAAGTTTAGCAGCTTGCTGTTACTCTGGGTTTTCTTGACATCATTGACAATTTCCACAGCCCCCTGCAAGTTCAGTTATCAGCAGATAACTTGGCATCTTCAGACCTAAACAAAAGGTTTTTGTCTGTGCAGACAGCAGAGAATTGAAGTCATGCAAAAATATCAGCTCAGTTTACTCAACTCTTCATTTAACAATAAGACTAAGAACTCAAGCAGAGGACAAGTCTTTGGCAGTGACATAATCAAGGTTTTTAGAGCAATATAAATTTGCCTCCATATACATATGCCATAAGAAGCTGTCTTTATTGCACGATAGACTCAGCCTTCACCTCATTCTGAGGGTTCATCCACGGGGCTCGTACTCCAGCTTACTTAGCCAGTCTTTCTCCTTTGTTCTCCATGTCTAGACATGGGTTTTCAATGTTGAGAATTCTAATAAATGTTGCTTTTTTATTTCATGTCAGGGACTTCTACATTGAAGTAGGAGTCCCTGACACATTCCCTGACATATCCCCTTGATGCATTCTACTAAGACAGCAGGGAAAATACAAATTGAAAGAGGTACCTGATATGCCCACTACCAGATGTGTGTTCTTCAAGAAAAGAAAAGAAAACTCCAGGTCTTCAACAGGCAAGCGATGAGGTTTTCTTAATCCAGAGCTCATCTTTGCCCAACTGATAAAGACTTCCTCAACCGGTGTAACTAAATTGTTTCTTTCCAATTTGATCTTAAAATTAAACGTACAGACATAAACAAAAACATTGTGGGTTGGTTGTTTGGGTTCTTTTTCTCTTTGAGGTTGTATAATTATTTTGAGTTCTTGAATATTTTCCATTTGAATTGTATTTATATAAAAATGCTATTAAGACATACATTTTACATAGTAATATTATATATCTCACAACACTAGTCAAAAGGAGAAGCCTTTCACAAGAAATGTTTGTATTTATGGCCCTAATTTTGTAAAAAATCTAATTGATGGCAACACTGACCTATGAGAAACATTGGAAAAGTATTATAAGAGTCAATCTTACTAACACCATTATTGATAGTTTTGGCTATGTTGTTTCTTTGCTCCAACAGCTACCCAGCAGTCCCTAATTCTCAGTTTTACTTTACTCCTCAACTCTAGACAATCAAATACATTCCATGGTTTTTTGCTGGTGACTATTTATGTACTTCCATGTGATTTGTGTTTCCCTTTCACATTTCCTAATTTCAGAGTTTTCTGTAGTATTATCCTGTGAACTGAACACAAAAGTAATTTTCATATTTAAGACAGGTAATTTGTGATGGAACATTGCTTTGAAGAGTCAGATTTGGTTTAGTTTTTTTGCATGTGTGATTTTCCACTCACTCCAAAGTCACTCTTACTGGCATCAATATGTTATTTATGAGGTGAACTATATTTGACCAGCAGCTTTAGAAATGTATCTGTACTTAAAAATCTTCACATCTTCTGTACTAACCCATCACTTTATCCTAGATACCAAGCCACAGATGAGCAAGCAGTACTCTACAGTTCCCACATAGTAATCCAGCCCTGAACTCTAGGACTTTGCATCCTGAGGCAAAAACTTCCAGGAATACGGAGTTGAATAGGTGGTTAAGTCTAGGCTCATGCTGAGAGTTGCATAAACAGAACATCAAAAACATGAAACACCCTGTCAGAGAGTGGACGAAAAGTGTGCCAGGGCACACCTAATGTAATAATGAAGTCAAGCAGCCTGATAAGTCTCTGCAAGCACATAATACCTTATAATTACGCATTTTTCCTTGAAATATTTACTTCCATGTTCATGCATTGAAATGTATGAATCATTTAAATGAAAAAAGGGAGGATGCTTGTGGGATTGTATCCATCTAGCAGACTATATTCAATCTCACAACCTGAAGCCTTGCGTTGCCTCTCCATCCACTTATGCACGCATGAGGTAAAAAGAAAAAAGATAGGTAGAATTATCTGATGATCACCTTAGATTTTTTGTCAAATTGTTCTATTATCAACAGGTATGCAGTATTCCCACATTTAGAACTCACATTTTGTATTCTAAAAATAATTTCTGAAAATGTTTTAACCTGCAGTATATAATTTTGATAAGAGAACCAGATATTTTAACAACTTCACTAACCATGTAAATGAAATGTGTTTCAGCTGCAGAGTTGAGAGGAGATTTTTGCCATTTGGAGAGCTGGAATTTTTTTTTATTGAATAATGCATGTTATAAAGTCATAATGTTTTTACTGTGCTTCTTCTAAAGGTTACATACAGTTTCATTCATTTCTGAGTAAAATTTTTTGCTATAGGTGCTGCATTCAGGGAAGTTTTGGAAGTTTACGCTGTGCAAGGTGCTCTTGAGAGAAGATAACTCATTTCAGACTTATTTAAAATGTATCGAATAAGACGATTGCTTACCAACTGGAAATATTACAATTTTTACTTCTACAGCAGAATATTCCTGTTAGGCCTCTCTTCCTGTCAACACTATACATTCTGGTGACCACTTTCATTTTATCTTTATAAGCATAACCATCTATATCAAGTACTGTGGCAAAAGCATTTAAAGAAAAGTGGTGGGAGGAAAAAATATCTATCTTAAAACTAACATTTGCTGCCACTCAGAAAAAAACACGAAAACACACAATCAAATAAACAAACTCCCCTCTAAATCCACCAACATCCTTCTTTAACTTGATATTAGACATTTATTTATTGGTATAAAAACAACTGTGACTTTTACATCTTGAAATTTCTTGACTCTGAGCCCTCCACAAATATCCAGTATTAGAACGACAGTTTAATGTTAGCCACACCCTTACTTCTTTTTGCCAGTGGTTGTTACTAACTAAACAAACTAAAGTAGGAAAAGAGAATTGAAAGCATGATTGTGCACTCTTTCAAACATGAAATTTTCTGAATCTTCATCAGTCTGTAAATGTTGAACATGTCCATTGGCTTTGGGTTTTGGTTTTTGGTGTCTTTGATGAAGAGGAATTTTTTGAGAATAAAACTTTAAAATTTAATAAAATGGTCAGTTGTGAAAAGGTGACATACAAGGGAATAGAACCTTAAATCTGTAATCTTGTGGTAAATGTTTTATAGTTTATAGAGAAGTGGTAGTGCCACTTGTAATAACATTTACTTGGACTTTCTGTTTTTCCCAGTCCTTTGTTTCATTTTCCTCCATTATTGCTCTTTCTTGTGCCTCATCCCATCAAATGAATGACTGATTATTGGAGAGGATAAATATTGTTTGCCATTTACTTTTTCCAGCCATGCCGCTATGTTTATTGCCTGTCCTGTCAATACAACTTTAATCCTGAAAAAAATCAGTTATATTCCAAATGAGAAAATTAATTACATGTGCAATAAATAAAATTTTTGCTCATTTCCTTGGCTGTTCAGAGGCTGAATGATTTTGTGATGCTATAGAAAGCTGCATTTCATTTGTTTAAAATAAGATAACTGTGGTGGGTTGCCCCTGGCTAGGTGCCAGATGCCCACAAAGACTCTCTATCACCACCCTTCTTAGCTAAGCAGGGGAGAAAAAGGAAGGTGAAAATTTACTTGTAGGTTGAGTTAAGGCAGTTTACTAAAGCAAAAGAGAAGGCTTTCCTGCGCACAAGCAAAGAGAAGAAGCCAATAATTTTATTTCCCACTTCCCATCAGCAAGCTATGTCCGGCCACTTCCCAGGAAGGAGGACTTCAGCATGCATAGCGGTGGCTCTGGAAGGCAAACATTGTAAACAAAAAGTGCCCCCCACTTCCTCCTCCTCCTATCTTTAGCTTTTTTATCTGAGCAGATGTCACATGGTATGGAATGTCCCTTTGGTCTGTTTGGGTCAGCTGGACTAGTGGTGTCCCCTCCCTAGATCTTGCCCACCCCCAGCCCACCGATGGAGGGGCAGAATGTTCGGGAGACATCGCCGATGTGCCAGCCCTGCTCAGAGGAGCCAAAACACTGGTGAGTCATCAACACCTTTACAGATATCAGTGCCAAGCACAGCACTGGAAGGACTGCCATGGAAGAATGAGCTCCACTCCAGCCAGACCCAATACATCCTCTTACAAGAGTATGTGGAGTCACCAGTGAAGAGGAGACTAAAGAGTTCTTCAGAAAGTGTATTGAGCTACCCACTTCCTTACCCTTTTGACTGACTTAAATTGAGGTGTAAACCCTGTCCTAGGCAAGCTATGCTGAAATGCAGTAGATTTCTGTGGCAGTTTTTTTAGCTTTTTTTTAGTTCTAGAGTTATAACCTGTGAAGACTTCACAGTTATAAGCACAGACATCACAGCAGGAAGGAGCTAATTCTTGGCCCATTGAAGGTAAAGGTTTGGTTAGCATCTGGACAAAAATTCACATCATGGCAGGCAGCGGGGAAGTGGGAAGGAAGCAAATGTTTATGCACATGCCATCTCAAATCCTGGGAACAGCATCTATATCCTGTGGATACCCAGGACTTGGACTGTATAAAAGTGGTACCTCCCGAAGAATGATTCAGGGACCCCCACCACAAAGAAGACCAGGGTAAAGGAGGACTACCAGAGTGCCACAGGAATCCATGTGGTGGTATATTTTGCTTAATCTCTCTCTCTCTCTATTTCTCTCCTCCCTTGCCACTCTCTTCCTGTTTCTTTCTATGTCTTGACCTCACATTTATTGTTAAATAAAACCCATACTGTTGACTTTGGCATATGGTCTTGTTTACACCTTAATTTGGGCAGAAGTATCTCTTATAATTGAATCATAACATAGCATTGCTTTCAACTGTTTATATATACTTGTATGTATATACTTATATATGTATGCATGTGTGAATAGATGTAGATGTGAATATATACATACATAGTCTATGCAAGATTTATAACAGCATGTAGATATCAGAAGCAGAACTCTGTCCTTTGCTATATTTTATTTCACTCTATTTCTTTTTCCAGTGTCTCCCATTTTCAAAGTGTTACAGATTTTCTTTAGCAATGTATAACACCAATACAAAATATATTAAGAGAGTAAGTTGGAGAACAATAAAGTTGTTCATTATATGTGAATATACAAAAAATTACTTGGAAAGCACACAGATATCAGTAGATAGAAAATAACACATTATATTTGAATCCTTCTATATTTAATTAAAAATAGAGACATCTAAACTGCCACTAACATATCTGCAGAGTTAACCACTTCTTGAGATGAATGGATTCTTTCTGCATGAAAATGTTGTGGTCATTTATACCCAGTTCTTATTTTTAAGGTTATCTATGTCATCATAAGCAGTAAGAATATTTTTACTTCAGTGAAAGCAGAGTCTCTAGGACACACTTATAACCATAATATCTATTTTGCTGGAGATTAGGGGCATAGAAATTCACTCTGCCACTAGGTTTAAAAGTGATAATTTAAATAAGGGTAATGTTACTGGGTATATGTGCAAAACAGTAGTTTAAGTCCCTTTCCCTCAAGAGACATTTTTAGTGAATATTTTCAAAGTTGGCAATAGTGATTCCATCTAACGGTAGATACTTATTATACTAAACAGTTTATAACATGTTTATTTATTTTAAAGAAAATAGCAGTTTCAAAGTTTGGTATTGTTGTCCAAAACAGAGTTAATATTCTGGGTTTATATACATACAAAGCTAGTATATTGTTAGCTTTGTATTTTAACTTGGTGTTAATTCTTATATTGATATTCATTAACAGGTATCTAAGATATAGTCACAGTTAAGAGGATTCATATAATCTCATCAGCATTTCTAAATTTTGACTTTTTTTTCTGCATTACTTATTAGAGAATAGTTTTGAGCTAGGCTATTTATTTCTTTTTTGAATGTATTGTTTATGTTCCAAGATATTTCTTTTCTCTAGTTAGTTCTTTTCAAACCTAGTTAGCTGGAAGGGTTGTGTTGTTCATGTCTGTTTGTCACATTAGATTCCCAGAATCTCTTCAGAACCATGTCAAATTACATCAATCCAAACTCTGGGTTTCTGAAAACAGAGTGCTATAAGAAGAGCTTGACTTGAAGGTTATTGTAAGACAAATAACTTATAATAATCAGAGAAGTAGTATAAGAGATGCAATAATTTATTGAGTGTTCATGCAATATGATTTTTTGTTGTACTACACTAACCTGAAATTTTCAATAGCCTATGCTTTACAAAGCCTGTTCACAACACTGGACTACATTTTATAGGGATATTTGTAATCTCTGCTAGGGGAACAGTTCCACAAAGAAATACAGTAATGAGGTCAGTAATGAGGTGCTGATATCTTTCATTCTGACCCCAGAAAAGAGCCAAATACTAAAACAGGAAATTAAAAAATGCTCCCTGAAGTTAAATATATTACAAGATATTGCTGCCCTCACTATAAGACCAGGAATGTAGCAAAATTGCATCCCCTGGCTGCACGAGCTTTACCAGCAAATTTGGCATAGATGCAGATAAACCAGGCAGGGTGCCTTTCTGCTTCTGCATTATGTAGAACAAATACAAAAGACAGTCTATCATAAAAATGTACATTATCATATGCTGCTGCTACTGTTACGCTCAGCTGCTTCTAGAGCTTGGGCAAGCCCAAGCACACAGAGAATGAACCTTTCTCATTTCATCCCTGGACTAGTGAAGCAGAGAAACTAAGTCTGTCAGAATCAAAGAATTAACCTGTTTCTAGAAGTGTGCTACAGATTTCTGTGGTAATGCTCATATCTTTCAGAGAAGAGTGCTAAATTCCTTTTTTTAGAACTCTGTGAATGATTGGAAATATCTGGAAGGAGGTTTTATCTATGACCCTAAATTTTCTCATGAGGAAGCAAGAGCTTTGAAGGGACAAGTCTATTATTTTTCTCCTGTGCCTGCAAGGCTAGTTACTGTTGTGCCAGGCTTAACTTGCACAAATCCCTTAAATTATTTGATATCGTTTTGGGACTGAGATTAGAAAAAATTTCAGGCTGCAATTACCAGCTCATGGAGGGATAGAAAAAAAATCAAACCAAGATATATTCCTGAAAGTTCTTCTGCAGTGAAGGGCAACCATGTCATGTCAGTAAATAGTTTTTATTTGCTAAAACTATTCATTAAGTGAGAATGGCACCTTATTCAGTCTTCATGATCTTATTATTCCTTTCCTGTATGTCTTGTCCCAGTGAGCCTCCTCACCAATGGTACAAAGTGTAGTATATTGCCTTTTCCATATTGAACTTTTATTCATGTTCTTGAGTAAATTACATTTAACTGCTGCTGCAAATTTGATCCTGGGAACATGTTTAAAAGACACTTTATGTGTTCCCTAGAAGTGGCACTACTTACCTCTGAGAGCCAGAAGATTGCCTCCGCTGTATTTAATAATAATAGAAAACCAAATTTCCCATAGGTCAGTACGAAATACTGGCTACCTGTACACCAAATATCTGTTACTTTCTTTGAGTAACTCTCACTGGAGATTTTATATTCAACTGTTGTCATTTTTTTGGTAGTCTTACAAATATTGGTGGTCTTAGCCCTCATAGTCAGAAGAAAAAGTCTAGATATACCCAAAGAACCAAAGGTAAAAAAGCATATTGCATTTTTAATTTTTTTAAATATCATGTAACTTTTATTCCAGTTGTGAATATAGTAGAACAGAATAATATATTCAAAACAAATAGATATCAATCACACTGGATTCCCAGAAATTATTCTTTTGGACCCAATGCACACCTCCCTTGCATCAAAGGAACTCTTTCTGATTTCTGTGGTGTTTGGCTTAGGCTCAGGGAGATGTGTGTATAAGGGTATTGGGAGTGAGAGATAACAATTTTTTATCACTCTTACTTTGGAGCTCTGTCAGGTACAGCCTAGGTTAACACATCTCTATTTCCTGTGTAGTGTTGCTGTAGAGTCACCGCTGCTGCAAAATGTGCCAGCAAGGTTCAACATATTCTACCTTCTCAAGATATGTCTCTGAGGCTCTGTCTTTTCTGCTTATGTTCAGGCAACTCGTCTGAGTGAGACAGTACTCAAACTAAAAGGTACAAAGTACTGTCACTAGTTCACTTACAGCTATAAGACCTTCTGACACAGCTCATCATCTTTATTGTTGCAACAACACGTTCTACATTAGAAATTTCTTTGTGCTAGGACAGTTCAAAAAGTTTTCTGTCCTGTTGGATACACGTGGGAGTTGTGAGACGGTACTAGGAGTCTAATAGAATTTGATAACTTTTGTCTGCATTGATATTTACTGTGTCAGAAGTAATGGTGAGATCAAAATTCAGCTTGTATCCCTGGACAGTCCAACACACCAGGTAAAAGAGACATATTTTCAAGGGTGCAAACATCTTAGCTAGGACCCACCCCAATCTGTAACTTGACTCATCTTTAATACAGAGACAAGACTTGAAACTGGGCAAGTTGGGGGTATGGATCAAGTTTTGCAAGGTATTTCTGATATGCTATGTGTTATGCAATGTTGCCATCAAATATATTACACTGATAAGGAAGGGAAAAATTAGTGTATGAAACAAGCATGAGCATTTGGCTGATCCTGTCGACACCCCAGCTCTTTAGTGCTCACAGCAATCTTTTTGTCAGTTGGTTATTTGTTTTTATTGCTAACTGAAGTCACAAGGGACATACTACAGTGAAATCATTATCTCTGAGCTGGCTGTGAGATAAACAGAAACGCTTCAGCTAGGGAATAGAATTTTCTTTCTCAGTATAAATTTCCATAGTTTGCTAAATAAATTATGAGCTATGTTGGCCAACAGTTCCCAGACTCTTGCACAGTTCAGTCCAATACCAGGAAATTCATGAACTAGGAACTAGTGTTCTTTGCATTGCATGCCAGTGTCAAAATTCCTATTTATTTTACTGAGAACAGGAGGCCTTTTCAGGTGACCTTTCTTGCTAGTAAGGAAAATATTTCTTCTAAGACAAAAAATGTACTGTCCATATTTTTATGGTAACAACAGTGAATAAATCGAACGTTGCAGTCCTTCAGTTTTGCCAAATTGTCATCTAAAGCAACAATAAGAATATGAGTCCACTTTGTTCTGCCAATTTCTGAAGGTATCATAGAGGTTAAATAACAAGTACCTAATGTTTCTGCTTTGGATGATGTTATAAAGGAAATTGGATAAACACAGGAATATAAATCAAGGAAAGGTGTTAGAAAATTATGCCATCAGTTAGAAAAATGTGCCATACTTATACCTGATCTATCCTCTTACTTGCTGAAAGTAGAAAAGAGAAAAGCATTTAGTATCTTGAGTAACCCAGGCACTGATTAATTGCATCCCATAATGCTTTCTAATGTATCTTCTAGAAAACCTTATAAATCATATGCAAGCCTTTTCTCTTTAAATGCTACTTTATCAATTCTCAGTTGCTCAACTTTCAAAATAAAGGAAGAAAATTAGGATCTGAGCAGCTGGGATTTATTTTCCTCCTCAGGGCCTGAATTCAGTTCAGTATTTAGGCACATGTACAGCCTAAAGCAGGTGCTCAGTCCCATTAAAGATGTGTGCTTAAGTACCTTTGTGAATGACAATTATTTTTGGTCTTTCAAAACACTGTGACATTTGATGCATGTTAGAAAATCATCCCACTTGAAAAAGGTCGCACAAAGAAACAAGGAAAGCAGTTGTTTTCATGAATATAATTACAGGCTTGAGCTTCAAACCTGTGCTACAATGAGTTTTACACAGCTTCACATTTCCTGCTGGTGTCTGGGTGTGTGTCTCTTACACATTTCTGTATGCAAATTGACTAGAAAGTTGTAGTTGTTCACCTTAATAAGCCCCAAATCATGGGAAAGTTGTGAAACTACTAAACTGAAGAAGTCAGTTGTGATTGTTCCACCTTATATTTCAAACCTGGAAAATTATTCAAGCTTGGGTCTATTTCTTGCTTCTAGTGGGAAATATTTTGCAAAACCTTCTTTAGGTAAGAGCTGCTACAACTTCCATTTCTTTAACCACAGATTCACACAGGGTTTTGAAGCACATTTGGAAATATATGGTGATGGTGGAGAATGCTTTAACTTTGGTAGCAAGCATGGTACAGCAAAATATTGATAATTACAGAGTTTTGCAAAAGCTGTCAATCTCTTTGAATAGAGAGGAAATTACTGCTTTTATTATGCATTCCTTTGGCCCACTTTTTAAAAGGATGTGGGAAATAAGGATGAGAGGTTATGTAAAATAGCAAGAGAGGAAGTCTTTAGCTGAGTCAGGAAATCAAGTTCAGTGCACCAACTACCATTAACCTCCCCTCCCACCTGCTAATGAAAGCACAGCATTACATTTCAGTCAGTATTTGGGTCTGCTTCAAATTGCAATCAACCAGCAAGCTGAAAACATTTATTCTGAAAACATTCCACTGTTACATTTTATACATTGCTATTATAATATAAAATTATATTATGATTTTCTATGGAGGTGTCTTTTGATGTTCTCTTTAGTTTCCTACCCCAAAAAATTGTTAGTTATGGAATCAGTCATAAATGGAAACAAACTATTTGATCACTCAGTCCATCTCATGTCAAGGGGAAAGGCTAATAAAAAAACCTCCAACTGTCTTTATAAATAGTCAGGAAGAATGAGAAGAAAACTGTAACCAAAGCAAGCCCATAGCATACAGTAGTTACCCTTCCCTAACTATAATGAAGGTAATTTCAAAGATTTGTAGAATCCCTATCTTAAAATTCTGCCCTCATTTTCTAGCTAATATGTGCATGATTTTCCATCTTCAGAGAGAAGTATCTTTTCTTCAGGTATATTTTTCCTATCACATTTATTTTGGGAACTTTGAAGACCAATGAGAAGTGGCTTTAAAAGTTCTTCCCAGAGTATGACTTCAAATTAAATGGTCAGAGTACTTGCCGTACTTACAGAGCAGAACAGCAAGAGTTTATTTCCTCCTGGGGCCATTCCTTGTGGGAGCAGCCCCACCACACCATGGTTGTAGAGCTACTGGTGCCTGTGTCAGTGTCACACAATCCCCATATTTTTCCAAACCTGTCAGCTGTCTCTCCTGATGCAAAGCCTTGGCAGTTTGGACAGTTTTAGTCACCACAGTGCAAAACCACATAGTACTACTGGTTTCCTTAGGATAAACAAGGCCCTTAAGCATGAGCAGGAAAGAGAGAAGAAAACAAGGAAATATGATTGTTCAGCATAGTTAAGGTGCAGTCTTTTTAAGCACATCTGTCCAAAGTAAACTTCCCTGTGAAGTAACACTGCTTTTCTGCTAAGCTATTGTTGAAAGGATTTACATTTGACAGGAACAATGAATAATCCTCCTCGTTCTTCTCTTATTTTGTCAATGAGCTCATGTACTGTGCTGGACTTAAGGCTTATCACAAAATTCTAGAGGATCAGGGGATTGCAGGGATGAAGTAACTGTCAAGTTCTGATGAAATTGGAAAACACAGAGACACGTTGAGCCAGTAGACCTGCTCAGGTTATCAAGACTGAAGCACTGTGCACTGAAGCACACAGCACTGTGTCCAGGCTCCTTGCAGCAAGGCTCATCACCTTGGTTAGTATGCTATGCTTTAGGAGCAAGGCTGAAGTCTGAAAGTGAGGTTGGGGAGAGAGAGGCTTTCTCCTCCATGTTGAACTGGGATAGATCAAGTGTAGCACTTCATAAATCACTGGATGAACAACATAAAACACACAAGATACAAAATTTGCTTATTTTCTTTTATGTCATGCTTTTTTCCAATAACTATCTCCTGCTGAAATGTCTGTCTATTTGAGAAGATGAGGATTACAGGATACATGTCATGGCTGTTTTCTCAAAGGCTAGAGGTGATATCAGATAGATCCTGTGAACAAGGTTTCATCTTCTAAAAACTGTCAGATTAGTACCATATGCCAGAAATAAGTACACACAAAAATGTTAAGTAACAAAGAAAGCTGCTGTGCTTTTGTCTCCAATATATTGTTTCATATGCAATATTAGTCAAAATGACAGATTTCATTATTTTCCTAACCACCAGTTCAAGGACCATGCACCCAACTGCAAGTAGTGTGCTGTTCTCCCAGATGTATGAAATAGGATTTTTATTATATTTTTAATGTGTTTTTTATTTTTTCCTCAGGGACATTATGGTCAATTGTTTTTGATATCCACATCTGTCCACATGGATGCTAACCTGTGACACTCTGTGACATAAGTCACACACAACTGGGTGCACAGAGGTCTGTTGGCATTCTGGTAGGGTAGAGAATCTGACATTTTGAAGGTCTCTGCCTCAAATTTCATTTGATGGTTTCCAAGTAGTACCTTGCAGACAGATACCCTTGTCATAGCTGACATCCTGGACAGCATTTTTAACAGCATTTTTAACAGAGAGACAAAGGATTCAACATGATGCTGAACTTCAGACCCTTTCTTTATACCTGACATAATCTGTGAACACAAAATTCCACTTTAAAAAAAATCCAAATAAAATGAAGCAGTCTTTCCATGCAAATCTTCTCGTGGAGATGGACTCTGATCAGAGCAATGGAGAACCTTTAAACACAGGGCTTCCTTGTGCTTACAGCATCAGCACTCCTCTGCCCCACATCACAAAGTCAGCCTTGCTCCTGCCGAGCATCAAGACTGTGATTGATTCATTGAACACAGCAGAAATAGAGGAAAAAGTCAGGGAAATTAAAACTGAGGAGATAGGATGAGAAAAGTCAATATGCTCGGTACTATTCCCTTACAAAAGAACTAGAAGGATAATTAGCAATGAAAGTTAAGCCATCCTGGAAAGAAAATAAAGATGTTGTGCACTAATGTTGAAAATCATCTGATCTTTGATATAAAAATAATAAGCCTTATGATGAAAAGTGCTTTTCAAAAAGATATTTAGGTTTCTGCAATCAGAAAAGCCTGAAAATCCCACTCACAAAAAATAAAAATTGTATAGTATAACTTGCATTTACTTATTAAATTCTTTCATTAATTTAAATCTCTTTCTGCATATTTTCTGTACAGATTTTCTCCTCTAAATTATAAATGCATTCAATTATAATATCATAATCACTGGGAAATATTTTATGTTTCACCTGAAATATTCACAATATGTTCTGTTTGAAAAATTTGGGTTCCTTTGCTCACACATTTAATCACAAGATTCACACTTGAAAATGTCCTCAAGGGTATGAAAAACATTGCTATATTGAAAGAAATATTCTTCACTGAGTGTACAGATTTTATTCAAACAAATATCAGACAGAAAGCAAGACTACAAACTCAAGAGTGCTCTGATTTAGAAAATCAATAGAAAAAGTCAGGTAAAAGCCACACCAAACTATAAAGGGAGAACAGATGAAAGTATGAAAATATAGATGAGATCTCAAAGAAAAACTCACAGCAAGCCCATAAGAAATCTGAGCAAGTGCACAACTAAAAGTGATACAGCAATCTTAACCACAAAAGAGTTCATCTCTGGATTAATATTTTTAAGAAATGTGTGTTATTAGAAAAGTCAACTGTCATAAGGAGGAAAAACATGCTAAGAGTATTTGAAAAAAATAACCTGAATGTGTAAGTGCAGAGAAAAAGCATTGTACTTTTGACAGAAAATGAAAATTTTCTGCAGAAAATATTGTAGAATCACAGAATGGTTTGGGTTGGAAAAGACCTTAAAGGTCCTGATTCCAACCTCCCTACCACTGACAGAAGTGCTTTCCACTAGAATATTGCATAAATCCCTACTCATTTGAAATGGGAAAGTATATGAACCTAGTCATTTTATTGACATTTATTCTAAAAGACAGAATGAACCCTACAATATATGACAGGAGCGATGTTATATGGCATATAAATGTTAGGTTACATAAAATAGTAAACAGATATTTTTTGTAACCATAAGCAGCCTTCGTTTTCAGACAGTGGTCTAAAAGTTTAAAAGTCATGGAGGTACCACCCACTGTGCAGGATAAGGAGCAACAATGTAATTCCTCTTTAAAGTTAAAATTTTACTTTAATCTGAGCAGCTGCAGAGCTGAGACAGAAGTTATAAAAATGCCTTTGGAGAAGGCAAGCTGACACTATCTCATGCAGTGGCACCTTGCAGGCCGTGCTCAACACCAGCTGCTCAGGGCTGGATGATGGACAGTAAGTTGCTGATGCTGTCAGGATGATGTGGAAGACACAGGAGTCACAAGATCCAACCCAGAGAGGACCACGAGGATTCAGTAGAACATACAAGCATTTGTCACCTGAACACCTCTAAGGAAAGTCATTTCCAGAGTCCTTCAATCCCAGCTGAGGAATTGCCAAAGAAAATTATATTGATAAACATGAAGAAAAAACAAGGTTTAATTGGAAAGTCTGCTTTCGCTGGTGCTCCAGTCCAAGAGAATTTTTGAAAGTCATCTCTCAGCTATAGTGTTAAATATCTCCTAATACATACCTGGCCTATTCATAAAGCAGCTTTTCAACAGTTCTGCATACTATGACCTTTCCTAAATTGACATAATCCTCTAGCAGTATAAGGACACAGAAGTAAATGTTAGCTTAGTGTTGTGCAGGTGTATATGCACAGAAACTCGATTAAATGTAAAATTATCTTACTAGCTTACACTTTATCTGAAACATTCCTACAACCATATGGATTATAAACAACCTTTGAAATTATGCCTGACCATAGGTTTTGGGTCAACTTTTCCAGCAGTCCATTGTATATGAGTATTTTTGTCATCTTTAACAATTCATGAATTGCTAAAACAAGGAGAAAATTCACAGATTTCTGTTACTGCATGTGTTTGGCATTTTATACAAACTATGCCTATGAATTTTATGTATATTGTGTTTCCACTAATTGCTATGCATGCTGTGATCCTCTGAATCTGATAAGTTGTTTATGCTCCTATTAGAGAGACTGAAATATCTTAAACAGGAGAACAAATATTGAATGACAAGTATCAGACAATGCAATTCTCTTCTTCAACACCAAATTTAATGGATGAGAAATTATTTGTGCTATTAATCTTGAAAAATTCTGGACTTAGCAAGGCAAAACCACTGTATGTTGTCTGCAACACCTTTGAAATGAATTTTTAAAAAGTAGTGAAAAACTCTCATGTGAAATATTATGCCATTTGTTGTAGAGCTTATATAAATCAATGTTGCTGACTGAGGGTATCTAAATAAGTAGAAGCACTTATGTGACTATTCAGATCTATTAAACTCAAGTTTCATTTCATTTGAATTATATTTCATTCTTTATAACCACTACATTTTTTCACATCAAAGAACAAGATGAATGAACTGCTTGACATGTCTATCCCTGTTTTTTTGTTGAAAGCTTTGCAATCACTTGGTCAGTACCTATAATATCATTTAATTGATGTTATAAAAAGGGGCAGTTTTGGTCTGTGTGTTGCCCTATTTGACTCTGTTTACCCCAAAGAGGAGATAAGAGACAGAGATAAGAGATGAATTCCAGTCCCTGCATGTGCAGAGAAAGATCCTCGAACAGGAAATCTCAGAAAAATACAGTGGCAGGAAGGAGTAGGATCTACACAAGACTGAGGCATGCTTTTTTCCAAGATTCTCCTTTGCCACTAGGTCACAAAACATTTTGGCAAATTCACTTGCTTGGAAGGACATCATCACTTTGTCTGGTTTAGATAAATAACACAGATTGTATGATATAATCTTACGATATAAGGAAAGAAAAAGCCGAGATATTGAAAAAAAACCATTCTCAGCAAATGAAAATGAGGTGACAGTTGCTCTGATGGGGGGATTTGCCTTAACAGTCCTAGCCAGTGTGTGTTTGCCCGTGTGATAGCTGAAATTGCTGTTTTGCCAGCTTCTTAACCACTCAGAGATGACTGAATCTTGATAATGATGGAAACAAATCCAGTTTGTAAAATTCTATTATATCATTTGGGTTGAAAAATACTATATACATATGATTTTCTTAAATAAACGTACTGTAAAATATTAACAACTAGTTAGGGGGTTTCAAATGTTGTATTTCATACAGTCACTTCAACAATTTGAATGCTACAAAACTTAGTAGTGCCAGAGCAATCCAAAGCCAGAGGGAAAGAAAATTATAGGCCTGTGATTCTTTTCTTTCTTTCTGTTTCAGGATACAGTTCACCAAAACCCACATTAAAAACAAAATGGCTTTTTCATTGGTCAGTCATTTTAGGAAATAAAAGCAATTAAATGGCACATTGATTTTCAAATTTCCTTCTTCCAGACTTAAGTGTATCTTCTCTGGGAACTAACACTGAAATATTGTTATTTTACATCTACTTCTAGCTATGGCATGGTACTCCAGAAAACCTGTTTGCACAGCATTACACAGGGTGGAGCTGAGCAAATTAAGCTGACCTCATACTCCCTTTAAGAAAAGAAAGATGCCATTTTAGGAAAAGCTGTGTTTAGGCTAAGCTAGGACAGGCAGTTTCAGTAGCTTAAAAGTTGTGTTAAAAATCTGTTGGAATGGATCTTCTAAACAATGCTCAGCACTAGACTTAACCTCTTCTCTCCTGTAACAAGGGAGGTAACTATATGGACTCTGCCTGGATTAACCATAAGGCCAGAAGAAGAACTGGCTTTATGGAAGAAAAATCCAGTAGAATTCACAGTCTCTGGGAGCACCTAACATCAGACATTTAGGGAAGAGTATAAAATTAGGCAAAACCACATGCTGATATTCTCCCAGTCTCCAGAAATTTGCAGCTCATATTTGAGCCAAGAGTGGCATCTTTATATTTAATAGTCCTCAGTGGATTTTTTTCATGAACTTGAGCATTCACTTTGAAACCATATAAATATTTCTAGCCACAGAATTCTGCAATAAGCAGATTAATTAGCTAGTCCATGCATTAAATCTTTAGAAAAAAATGGACTTTTTATATGAAGTGTTACTTCATGCAAATAAAATATAAAATCTTACAGAAAAGGTTTAAGGTCCATTTATAGTACTTCAAAATATTATCCCTTTCATTATATTTTCTCAAATCAGTTTGGACCATAGGAAAAAACCTGCTAAACTGTGTATACATCACAAAGCATAAATTAAATATATTGTTCAGCTCAAACTGGCTAACAAGGATATTTAGTTCCATCTAAGGAATCCTTTTTTTGTGTCTCAAAGAATTTTGTTTCTTTTATTTGGGACAATATTTAGAGACAAGGAATATGGTGTTGAATTTTAAGAGGACGGTAACTATTAAAAAGTTTTCAGATTCATTTTAATTATGTCGATGGCTCTAAAACCTCTTTTTCCTTGAAGTGTTGTTTAGGAGTTTAAAAAAAAAAAAAGTCTAAAGCCATTTTGTGTCTTTTGATTGCACTGTGTTTGTATGACAAGGTTTTGCTAGTGGGAGGCTGCAGTGTGGCTTCTGAGAGAAGCTGCCAGAAGCTTTCCCCATGTCCGATAGAGCAAACACCAGACAGTTCTAGGATGGACCCACCACTGTCCTGGGCCAAACCCACCAGCAGTGATGGTAGCACCTCTGGGGTCATGTGTTTAAAAAGAGGGGAAAAAACACTGTGCAACTGCATACAGAGAGAGCAGTGACAGTGGGCAAGAGGAACCACTCTGCAGACACCAAGCTCAGTGAAGGAGGGGAAGAAAGTGCCCCAGGCACCAGGGAAGATTCCTCTGCAGCCCAAAGTGAAGACCATGGTGAGACAGCCGTGCTGCTGCAGCCCATGGAGGTCCATGGTGGAGCAGAGATACACCTGCAGCATGGAGGAACCCACACTGGAGAAGGTGGATGCCTGAAGAAGGATCTGACTCTATGGGAAGCCTGAGCTGGAGCAGACTCATGGCAGCAGGTTTACTGGCAGGACTTGTAACCCCACCAGGAACCTACACTGGAGCAGCCTTTTCCTGAAGGACTACATCCTATGGAAGACATCCTACCTGGAGCAGAAGAGGATGTGAGAAATCCTCCCACTAAGGAGGAAGTAGCATCAGAGACAACCTTTGATGAACCAACTTCAAATGCTATCCACCTTCCATTGTGCTGTTTGGGGGAAGGAGGGAGAGCAAATACAAAGTTGAGGCCAGGAAGAAGATAGAGGTAGGGGGAGATTTTTTAAGATTGAGTTTTATTTCTCATTATCTTTCTCTGGTTTGATTAGTAATAAATTAAACTAATCTCCCAAGTCATGTCTTTTTTGATCATGATGGTGCCTGGTGAGTGATCTCTCCCTGCCCTTAACTTAACCCCTGAGCCTTTTGTTATATTTTCTCTCCCCTGCCAAACCGAGGAATGGAATGATAGAGTGGCTTTGGTGGGTACCTGGCATTCAGCCAGGGTCAACTCACCACAGTGATAAAACAAAACTTAACTTTCCTTCAATAAAAGTGAAATACTACCTACAGGTTATAAAGAACAGCTTCCAGCTCATTTGCTTCTTATGTGGTGCACCCCTGATCTCAGTTGGGTTGGAGCGAAGTCATAATTTACAGACTTGTGATGGAGACGCATCTCTACATTCTCAGCTGCCAAGGTTGCTATGTTACCAGGCTTTGATACAGCTGCTCTCTTGACAGCCTACTTCGGGGTATTCACTGCCACTACACATAGACAGCTCAGATGATTAAAGGAAAGCTACTGTGTGTGAGTTATCAGTAATAATAGAAGTATTAGGGTTGGAAAAGACTGGCAAGATCATCAAGTCCAGCCTTTGACCGAACATCACCATGTCAACTAAACCATAGCATTAAGTTCCATATCCAGTCTTTCTTGAGCACTTCTGGGCATTGTGATTCTACCACTTCCATGGACAGCTTGTTCCAATGTTTAACCTCCCTTTCAGTGAAGAAATTTTTCCTGATGTTTAACCTGAACCTATCCTAGCACAGTTTAAGACCATTTCTTCTTCCCCAGTTGCTTAATGTCTTTTTTGTACTGAGGGGCCCTAAACTAAACACAGGATTGGAGATGGAGTCAGCCTCACCAGTGCCAAGTACAGGGGGACAGTCGCTGTCCTGGTACTGCTGGGCACACTATTCCTGATGCAAGCCAGGATACCACCAGCCTTCTTTGCTACCTGGGCACATGCTGGTTCATGCTCAGCTGCTGTTGACCAGAACCCCCAGGTCCTTCTCCTGCACCACTCTCTGGCCACCCTTTCCCCAGCCTGTAGTGCTGATTGGGGCGGGGGTTGTTGTGACTGAAATGCAGGACCTGGCACTTGCCCTTGTTAAATTTTGTTTAATTTGCCACAGCCTCATTGATCACTGGATCAGGTCTCTCTCTCTCTGCAGAGCTTTCCTACCCTCCAGTGGTTCAACACTTCCATCCAACTTAGAGTCATCCATGGATTGACTGAGGCTGTACTCAATCCCCTCATCTTGATCATGGATAAAGATATTAAACAAGACTGACATCAGTATTCAGCCTTGAGGAACCCCACTAATAAGCAGATGCCTGCTAACTGGAGATGTTACCGTTTATCACTACTCTCCAGGCCCAGCCATCCAGCCAGTTTTTAACCCAGCAAAGAGCACATCTGTCCAACCTGTGGACTCACAGGTTCTCCAGGAGAATGCTGTGGGAGTCAGTATCAAAGGCTTTGCTGAAATCCAAGAAGACTACATCCACAGCCATTCCCTCATCCACCAGCCAGATCACTTGGTCATAAAAGAAGATAAGGTTGGTCAAGTGGGACCTGCCTTTCCTAACCCCATGTTGGCTGGGCCCAATCCCCTGCTTGTCCTGTAAATCAAATCTTTCATATGTTCTTAGTGAAGAAAAATCTATTTTTAAATTTGAAGTTAGGTAGGAGAAAATGAAAAAGAAGAAAACAAAGTCTCCATCTTCATAGTGAAAAATCCAAGTTTGAAATCAATAGTTGTGTTTTCTCTCCCATAAGAGAGAAGGAAAACATAGTTATCATAAATAAAAACAATGGTAAATCCAAGTAATTATACAGTACTCTTCATCTGAAGAACCTGAGCCATTAATAATCTCTAATTAATTAACCCTTGCAGCATTTCTGGAAGGGATATGAAACTTGAATAATACATTTCTCAGGGAACCCAAATTTTAGGCTTTTTGTGTGACCCAAAGATTTACAGGAAAATTCTGGATCAAATATATTTCATGGCCTGAGATGTTAATGTATTTTTAAACTCAGCTTCAATTAAATAGTCCCACTCTGATGTCTGCTCCATGGAGGCAGAGGAAACAGACCACAAACAGGGATGAGTGGTTATAGCAACTGCAAAACAATGGAGAAGAGCTGTGGTGGGAATTTAGAATGGATTACACTTTACTCCACATGCTCAAAGATTTCACTTGAGATTTGGTTATCAGGTGTGTTCTTCCAGATAATTTCTTATCAAGCAAAGCAGGTTTGTAAAAAATTGTACAGTGATTATACGTGTCCCAGTTTCAGTAATGCATTCTATAGATAGAAGGCATAAAACAGCTGCTTTATACCTAAGGGCCACAAGTTCTTCTACAGGTAGCATGTTTGCTGTATCAAAAGCCCAGGCTGGTGTATGTCTGCTGTCACTCATACAATCAGTAATCTAAAACAGCTTTGTTGAAGTCATTAAGTGGGCTCAGACCAGCACGTATGAAGTCTAGTCCAAACGTAAAGCTGATAATATGAAATAATAATGGCTTCTGTGTGAGACAGAGGGGCAGAAAAAAAATGAAATTTTGTGGCCTTGATACCATTGAAGGCACTTCGTGATGACCGTTCAGCAGCTGGATTTTTTCCTTTCAGATTCATCCAAAGTACAAACATGCTTTTAAGGTTCCTCCAATCTTTCAACAAAATTAAATTCTACTGCTGATTTCTAAAATATTTTCTTATCATTTACAGTATTTAAAGAACTATAAATCCAAAAGCGTACAGAGACATAACTTAAAATATTATCTATTGTTAGAATTTTAATTAGATGATCAGTTTATAGTATTGATATATAAAAATTTGAATCCCTTTTTCAGTACACATAACAAAATGGAAAAATAAACCAAGATGAGAAACTGAAGAGGTGAACTGGATTCTTCTCAATCTAGAAATATGGCACTTAAATGGGATTTTCTCAAAGTTAGGAAAAGGAAATAATATGCCTCTCCTTTAACATCTGGTTCTCACCAAACCAATTAACCTAAAGGAAGTTTTCATATTCTGATGAAGTTGTTGAAAGTTCCATGGTAATTAAAAGTGAAAACCAACAAAAACCCCAAACAAACAAACAAAACCCCCAAAGAAACAAAATAACCCACCGGAGCAAAAAATTGACAGTTTATTACTTTATTTTTTAACAGTTCACATGTTTGTAAGTCGGTGAGCTAGACAATCATCTGTGTTTATTCTGTTTAATATATCTCCTTTTTGCGTGAATCCACCTATGATCTGTCTATCTTTTGGATTCATCCTGATGTCTATAAGCAGAATTCTTTGTCCCTTTTGTTGACCTTTGTTGTAGATGGAAGTTTATGGTGTCATTCACACCTTTAGCTCATCTTTTGAATGCAAATTAATATTACCAGGTATGTTCAACAGGTGTTGCTTAATGCTTATGGAAAGCTTTTGTATTTTATATCCTGCTTGGCAATTGTTTAAGACACTTTTGGAGCTGCAGATCACATCTTATTTGCTGCAAAATCTGAAGTCCTGAGAACACCAGAAGAGGCCCATATAGGTACAGTAAGCAAGTATTGAATAAGATTGCACAAGATAAATGAAGATGCATTAGGTAAGAGGTAATAATGTATTAGATTGGTGGGTCTATTTAAATTTCAACTGACAAATTCTCTTCCTTTAGCTCCCTGGTATGCTTGATTTATGGAAAATTTCCACCTTATACCTGTGCAGAATAAACAATGTCCCTTTTGTAAACATGACTCTTTGTCCATTTTTAAAGGGTTCCCAAAATTTGGCAACAATCCTGTGATAAACTTAAGATTTGATGCTTTTCTTTAATTTGTGTGCTAGCTACATGCATGGCTACATTAGCGTGCTTTGTGGAAACATTTCCCCGAAAATGTCCTAATGCTTGTGTACTTTCATATTAAGTCTTTGGTGCAGAATTATTGCATGCAGTCTAGTCCAGCTATTTCCTATTTCAAATGTAATTTTATTATTCTCAAATCTGATACCTTCTCTGCATATTCAAAATCACACCAGTTTCTTGACAAGTGTTCAGTATGCTTCTGTCCTCCTCTCTCACTCTTAAACTAAGACAAGAAAAAGAAAACCACAGACATATACTTTGAAAAGGTCAAGTTCTGCTCTCAACAGCAGCACCATACTTAAGTATAGACTTAGACTCTAATGGGTGCTGTCTGTCAGACTATCAGATGACTAAAAATGGCAATAATTTCTCCCTCTCAGTAGTTACCAAGATATAAAAAATAATATTAGAACAAGAAAAGTGCTGCTAATAAGAGAAGTTTTGATTATAGGCACATAAATATGATCTCATTAATCTAAATAATAAAAATAGTAGAAAAATAGCCCTACTGAGTATACCAGCACAAATGATGGCTTGTGGCTGCCGTAGCTTACCTTCTTTGTGCATAACCTGTGGCACTTTTGCATCAATAGAAATAAGCCCACATCATTCTACCTACCATTTATTCTGAAGCAGAGCACTTAAAGGCCAATCATGAAATGGGTGTGGTTCTGCTAAATCACCATTGTCACAAACATGTTGGAAGATATTTGATCACTTTCTTTATGTAAATATATTAACTGACTTGGTTGCATAAATGATTTTTTTTTTCTCGTTATTGTTGGTAGTTTGCAATTTTTAATATGATTTATTTATTTACATCTCCTTAGATGGTTCTCATCTTACAATATTGAGACAGATTTAGGCTTTGTTTATGCCTGTGTTCCATAGAAGTTTTTATTCTAAAACAGTACATTTCCATAGATCTCAGAGCATCACCTACATAAGAGAAAACTACACTGTCGATTAAAATGAAATCACTAACACCCTCTGCTAAAACAAAATTATACAATTTCATTGTGCTCTTCCAATTAAGTTCAGAATAAGCAAAAAACCCCTAAACTTTGAGATCCTTTTTTGTTTTTCACTTGATCTCGCATATATGCATGCAAGCCTTACAAAGCATCAACTAGGGAAAAGTGTGAATACTCAAAAAAAATCAATTACTATTTTCTTTCATGTCAACTGAAATATTATGTGAAATCCATCTTCTGGAAATTACTCACAACAAGTGAAAAGGGAACTTTCAATTCAGTGAAAGAATTAGTTATGTAATCTGAAACTTGTGGCTGTGAGATGAAACCAAGGGAAAGGAGGGATGCACAGAACTGATTCTTGATGGGTATAAATTAATGAAGCTCTTTTGTGGTAGACTTAGACCGAAGGAGATCAATGAGAAATTTAATGAGTTGATGACAGAGACAGTTTGCTATATGAGTTCTCTCCATGCAAGATATTGTTCTACTTCTTTGTATTTTTCTCTAACCTTCAAAAGAAACATTGCAAAATATAATTATGTTACTGTCTTATTACTTAGTGACTTTACCATAATTTTTATTATGCACTACCAGCAAGCTCCAGGTGTATTACAATATCATTGGTTTGTTTCAGGCACTTCGGGTTCATAAACTTGAACTGATTGTTTCCATTCATAGGAGTTGAAGAGAAAAGCACTGCATGTGTTTTCAGGAAGGTGTTTAAGAACCTTTAAGAACCATGAACAGAGCATAAAACAACATGTTCTGCAAATCTAACTCAAATATCATTATACTTGATAGTTTGGGGATTCTTTTACTTTCTGCAGAAACCAGAGGAAAAGGGCAGTAACTGATCAGTGGCTTCATGCGAGGACAAGGGACTTTGAAAGAGTGAACTGAAACTAGACAATTTACACAATGAAGAACATACAGAGTAAAAACTGAGTCCTGGCAATAAAAATTATATGCTTCTCTGCTCATCCAGTCCTTGCTATTGCTGTGCTGTTTCCTCTCACATTTAACATTCTGACTGACAGCCTGTAGAAATTTTTTCTAGGCACACGATCACACTACTTTTGAGGTAGGTTTCTGGAAAAGTAGAACGCACATGTTGAAAGAGGTTTCTTCAGATTTGTTCCTCATTCACCTAGATCAGGACCACTAGTAATGTCAGAGCTGTGGATATGGATTCCTGACTAGTTAATGTTTTGTATTTTCCTCTTATTGATGCATCTTCTTTGGAGACAGGATGCAGAAATTGTTCAATCTGCAGGTAGTAGGAGCAAGCATCAACCCAATACAGATGCCTGGATGCTCCTGTGCACCTACCCAGAATGTGTGAACAAGAGCATGGTACTTGCTCTGCAACAGGTCCTAAGGTGCCTTAAAAAGGCTTTTAGAGGGTCTTCAAAAAGTCAAAAATAAGTATCCCATTCATGAAGTCTTTGTTTCCTAGTCTCAATGGGATGTTGGTGCAGAAAGCTCAGAGAAAGAGGATGAATCCTGCTGCTTGAAGTTGTGTGTGCTTTGGGTATTACAAGAGAACACAGGGAGCTGCAGGCTTTAGAGTTTATGTGCATATTCTGATATAATTTTAAGTTTTGCCAGAAAATTCACAGTGCTGTTCAGATTCTTCTGTAAATCCACCAATGAGAATATTCTTTTGTTTCTCTTTTCACTAAAGTTAGGAGAGCTTCTGTAGGATTGCCTGCAGATCCTGACCAACCACAGGACTTCCTGTGTTTCAGATTTTGGACTCTCTACCTGGTGGCTCCACTATATATTGGTGCTGGAAATTTAAGATGAATGTAGCCTCAATATTTAAATAGTGTGATGTTGGCATACACTTCATGCAAATCGGGGAAGAGCTGAAGCACACACAGTATCACCAGTATTGCAAAACTGAGAAATCATTAAAAAAAAAAAAAAAAAGATATTCCTGAAATTGCCAGAAACACATTCTCTCACTTCTAAGTAATTCAGCTTAGTTTAGGAAAAACAGCAGATTTTTGCCAAACTTTGTTTGGCTTGAGAACAACAGATAAAGACTGAACTTGAAAATTTAAGTGAGTGTACTGTGATGATTTTACAAGCAATTGAAAGAAAGTTAATGGTGGCTTCTTAATATATCTGTTACTATTAGTTTCAGAAAATCAGCTAAAGCCACTCAGCTTTGGTCTCCATCTAGGCTTCGTACAAGTTCTCTGAGCTCTAATACAGACAACAAAAAATTGTGTTAGTTTCCAATGTATTACTTATCTGAAGTCATAGAAACATTATATATTCAGCAAAATGTACTTTGCTTTTGAAAATCAGTTCATTGAACCAGATAATCTGCTGCTGGTAAGAATAGATGGGAAAAAATCCATCTATTCCGTGCATGGTATCTCATGATTCAAAAATACATATAAACTCACTTATTTCTATTGCTTAAACAGATCCAAATATATATATTACTATTCACAATAACATTTGAAATATGGAACATAAAATATAAAGCTTCAGATTTTGCCAGTTTTCATAATTTGATGTGAACTTCTATACTGTTTTCCTTATTGAAAATAGGAAATGATGAAATGATGTGCAATCCAGCATCATGTATTTGTCAACAATCTATGAAATCTTTCATTGGCCTAAACAAAGGCAAAATATTTGTTACGGGTGTCCCTTAGGCACAGTACTATTAGCCTAAAATTGAATAGAGCCTGAAAAGCAATTGTATAGAAACAAAAAGAAGGAAAGAATTTATAATCATAATTATGAAGCCATACCTCAGAAGATGATCAGTTCTCAAAGTTAGATGGAAATTGGAAAAAAGAAATAGATGAAAGCTATAGTTGTTGATTACTTTCTTATTTATTTTAGATTGTGTATTAAATCTTTCAGAGAATTATTCCTTAAAGTGTATCTGGCAGTGAGAGGTAACAAATTTTTTGGTTCTTTTATAAACTACATTTGTGATAAAGGCTTGACACAGCTGATATGAAGGAACATTGATAGGACCTTGGTACCTAGAAATAAATTCAGTCCTGTTGTATGGAGTAGAATATTTCATGTGGGAGAAATAGCAATCTATTTTTAGTTCTGCTGTGCTCTTAAGAAATGCACCTTTTCTCCCACAGTAAGAACTTATTGTACTTTCACAACTCAGTGGACTGTTAGTAAAACATTTTAACCACAAAATCCAGCAAGATGCAGTCAAGTGTACTACAGACTTGAAAGTCACTCACTGAAAATTGCAAATGCTTTATGTGAGTTAGTTAAGCCCAATTCTTCCCTTATTAATACAAATACCTCAGTTCTTCCTTTTCATTCATTGGTCAAATCTCTCAAGTGCAATATAAATCCCTTTTTGGTTTGTTTCTTTGTTTATTTTTTGTCTTATGATATTAAAAAAAAAAAAAATCATTCACTCCAGTTCTGCTTATTTAGAGAATTGAATTGCCAATGGCAATCTGTAGATAATATGCAGCTCAGCTAAGCTTTTAAAAATCATGTTATAACTGATGAAGTTTTCCATTGTTAGGATTAATATTCAGCTACAGAATAAATTAAGCAGTTAGTCTTACTATTGAAAAAAAACCAATAACTTTGAACACTTTTCATTATATAGCCTCCTTCTGAATTACTTAAAATGAGCATAGTAAATATTTGAAATGAAAACTTGTCATGATAGCATAAAGTTGGCTTTTTGTTATTTTGTAAAATATTTATTGAAAGTAGGTTTTCCATTGTGAAGTTTACAACAATACAGTTCTGTCAAAGTTTAATATTTTCTTAGCTTTTTGTTCGAAGAAGACGAGCAACTCCATGTTTTGGAAGATTTGCTTTTGAAGCTGTCATGAGCATGAACCAGTGGATCATGGTGTTCCTGGTGCTCAGTAATCAATAGAACAGCCCTTTCAACGGCCCCAGTGTACATCTGGGAACAGTAGGGATTCAGAGGTGTTCTGAGGTGTGTTGGTGTGGAGGCCAGTAAGCCTGATAAGCAAGGGGCCCTGATGCCCCCCTGGAGAGAAATTCCCTAGATCAGAGAACTTCCTTCAAGTTAGGATAAAACAATAAGCCTTCTCCCAGAGTTCATTTGTTGATATGTAAATGTACCCCAGTTCTATTCCCCAGTTGGCCTGTTGGCCCCCCTGCCTTTTTTTTCCCTTATATGTCCCTTCCCTAGAATGTTCTCCCTTCCTCAAGGCCCCATTGGCCCTCATTTGGTGCAATCCTCCACCCCTGATCCACCCCTGTTCCTCCATTGGCTCTCCTTTCCCCTTACCCCGCCCCTGCACCACTTTCTCCCTCTCCCACTGGATCCTGCTCTCAACTCTGCCCCTGCTACCCTGTATATAAACCCTGGTCCCTCACATGTCCATGTCTTCGTCCCTGAACCCGTTCACAAGCAGTTGGATTAAAAGCCTCTCTCTGGAACCCTAAATCCTTCCCTTTCTTGCTGCTGAGTGGCGTAGAAACATTTGGTGTGAGTGCCTGTGTGAGAGAGTGCCTGTGCCGCCGAGTGACTCCCCTGTGGAGACACTGCCTGGAGGTTGGGGTGCCCCTCTGCCACCCCTGCCACAACATGCTGGCAGTGACAGCAAGCAGGGTTCTCAGAGCGGAGCTTTCTAAACCTTACACACAGGTAGATGTGTCTTAAATGGGACAAACAAGAAAGAAATATATGTACCCTTAAAAGGTTCCAAGGCCAGTGACAATTAGTAGAGTTACAACAGGCCAGTTACTCAAGGAAATAATGAGTTGAATAGACCATTAGGTGAGTTACCAGCTGCACTGTGCCAATTAACCTCAAGGGCAAGGAAAGGTTTTGGATGTGTCATATTTGCTACTGTGAAGATAGAAATGGAGTTCCCATCATCAGTGACTTTTCTTCATGAAAACACTGGTTCAAGGCATATTACAGCCGAACCCACTTTGTCTTGCAGTTGAATTTGGTTGAAAGCCTTGAGGTGACCAGTTAGTCTCAACTTATGCAGTACCTATTCTTTATTTTGTGTACTCAATTGTTCTTTTTCTAGTGAGCAAGACTTTACATCATTACCTTACAAAATGAGATTGTGATTTATATGTTAGAAAGAAGATTGAAAATTAATAGGAAAGTAAAGTAATAGGTAATGTTTGCAAAATTAGGCTTTCCAGTGTAGAAGTTCTAAGTCTTACGTCACCTTAGTGTTTTTTGGGATGAGTAGGGCACAATATGGAACTAGACTCCGTTCACTGGAGTAACCTAGTTCATTTCTTTCATAAAGTGGGGCATGTCCCCCTCAGCTGGTTAAAGGTAATTCTACACCTACTATGTATTTTGAATGTGATACGTGCTGTAAATATTAAGGGCACGTATTCCAGGGTGTTGGTAAGAATTAGATAGGAAAATAAGGCAAAAGAGGCTTCCAAGTTCAGTGAATCCACCATTCTCCTATATCTAGCAATCATGGTGATAGTTTATCAAATTAAATTAATTGGGGTTTTTTAAATTTTTTTTTAAATTCTTCTTGTACTTTTGATTTTGGCAATTTCATGTGAAAATAAATACAGTTTACAGTTAACTAATGGAAATTTCCTTGAATCAGTTTTTAATCAAAAACTTTTTCATATCATCACATTTCTTTGTATTTGCACTGTGAGGCAAGGAACAGAATTTCTAATTTTTGATTATTTTCTTATATAATCTACTTTTATCATGTCTCTGTTTTCTATTTCTTCAGTGATTAGTCCTAATTGCTCAGTTTCTTTTTATGTGCAAAAACACTTTCCGTCCACTTTTCATGCTTTTCAATAACCTAGGAACTAACCAAAGTTCTGCCATGTCTCTTCTGGGATAAGTGATCAGCACTGTGCACTCCAAATCAAGTAATATCATTAATTACAGAAACTCATCATATGGCAATGTCAATTACCTTATTATTCTTCAGGTTACATAACATGTTGTTAGGCTCCCAGTTATATCTGCATCAAGGAATCTATAGCAATTTTCAGGTCTGCTGTAGGAGTTGCTTCCACAAATTTAGAGCCCTCTGAGATGCTGAAAAAATGTGACATCTCCTTTTCAACATGAAATCAAATATTTATTGTATTGATGAATAAACTACTTGAATTAAGCACATCCAAAGTTTCTTTCAACCTCTGTGAAAAATCTTTCCTGAAAAATTAAATCTTTCCTGATTTAAATGACTCCCTATTATCTGCAAACTTCAGTAAGTAGAGCCAGTCCTGTTCTACAGTTCTTCTAAAACTATTGATCAGCATTAAACAATGAACGTTTGAGTGCAATAAAGTCTTTGTCATGTTCAGTTAGTTGCTTTGGGTTTGGGTTTTAACTTGTTTTTCATTTTATTGTGTTCTTTGGCCTTTTCTTCATGACAATGTTTTCTTCATGACGATTCCTTTTGAGGTTATTTTATGTCACGGTATCACAGAATATCTCAAGCTGGAGAGGACCTGTAAGAATCACCAATTCCCTGCTCCTTGCTGAACTGTCCTAAAATTAAAAGATATGACTGTGAGCATCACCCAGACACTTCTTGATCTCTGACAGACCATGGCCATGGCCACTTCACTGGTGAGCCTTCGCCAGTGGCTGGCCACCCTCTCAGAGACAAACCTTTTCCTACTGTCACATATGAACTTCCCCTAAGCTTCATTCTATTCTCTTGGGTGCTACCACTGGTCACCAGAGAGGAGATCAGCACCTGCCGTGCCACTGTCCCTCTTGGGGGCTGCAATGAGGTTGCCCTCAGCCTCCTCTTATTCAAGTTGAACAAACCAAACGACCTCAGCAATTCTTTGTAAGTCTTTTCCTTTGAGGCCTTTTCATCATCTTGGATGACCTGCTCTGGACACATTTCAATAATTTGATGTCATTCTTATACTGAGACACCCCAAACTGCACACAATGTTAGAGATGAGGCTTGGCCAGTGCATGCAGAGTAGGACAATCACCTCCCTCAACCAGCTAGCAATGCAGTGCATGATGCTCCACAGGATGTAGATGGTCCTTTTGGTCTTTTTATTTCATAGAATCTTACTCAGGACCATGCCAAAGGCTCTTAAGTAGTTTTACTAAATTATATGAAATATTTTTTCTTCATTTACCATTATATAGATATATTCAAAGAACTTAAATAAAAACCTAAGAAATGAGATTTTCCTTTGCAGAAGCCATGCTGATTTTATTGTACCTAATGGTATCCTAGACAGTTTTTACCCTTGGTAACCATCATTTCAACTAACATGCTAGGTACAGATATAGGCCTTAAATCTCTAAATACTCTTTTAAGAGTAAAATTCTTACTATGAATTAGATCAGGTGGCTAATATGAGAATTATAATTTTTTTACAAATGCTCTATCAGTCTACCAACATTCAGTTATTCCTAATGAGTAGTATCAATGTTTTGGTTTTAATTCACAGTAGAAAAAACTAATTAAACTAGAGAGGGCTCTCTGCTAGTAACTTCACTAACTCAGGTCCTGTTCTCTCTGGCAATTCTTGAAATAGGCATACCATGAGATTTCCACCAATTGAAATGCTTTTATAGGGTTTTTTTTTGAAGAAGAAAAGAAGGACAATACAAATCACTTTCTTGAAAACTGTCAATACCTTTTTTCTAATATAATACTAGATCACACCAAATATCTATACAGCTGAACAGCCAAGACCATAGTCAATTGAAGATATATAAGGTTAAGGACAGGACAAGTAAGCAGTGATAGTTCTTGAAAATACTCTATAGCCTTCAAAACTTTGTGCTTAGGGATTTCTTCAGCTAGACACCTTAACTATCTGTTTAATAACCCTCCATGTAATTCTCTATGATATTGTTCAATCGTTCTGAACTTGTCAAGTTTTAACAACCATATCGTCCTTACTAGCTGATGATTAGGGACTAAGATGGCCAATTCTGAACATTTTTGTTCAACCCTTCAGTGAATCCACATACAAGTGATTAAGTTTTATTATTTTACAGGAGGCATTCAAACCAATTTACTGATGCTAGAAATGGTTTAGAAAAAGAAAAATAGCACTTTTTTTGCAGCAGAGAAAAGACAATAAAATTTACAGTGCAATTCTATTTTGTAGGAGGCTGTTGTTAAGGCCCATGTTTCACTTGGCATCAGAGCAGAATCAGTCCATTAGGCAACAAGGCTTCTGCAGAACAAAGGATATCATAAGATTCCATTATTTCACCATTAGAGCCAATGTATACACATGGCTGCTTATGCACTTTTTAGCATCAATTTGAATATATTCCTCCTGCCTGGTATAGTTTCAGAGGTGATTAGTCTTCAATACAGGTCTTGGGTAATTACTTTAGCAAAGAAGGCTAAGGCCTCTACCACATTCACAAAGTGACCCTTGTGCAAATGGAAAAAGTGCAAAAGAGCTCAAAGCTAAACATTATCCTGTACTAACCTCCTGTATAATTTGACTGTAAAGAATTTTTCATGTTGTAGTTTCATATTGCCCTCAATTAGTATGTGACATTTCTGTTGGCACTTCTGGTGATGTTAAGAGTGCACCCTTTGAGGTATCAAGAAATATTTTTCATTTATGTAATGATGGCTTTGCTTGGCATCAAAGTTTTGTTAATTAGAAACTCTTCTGTCCTTGGCTGATAAGTAGACAATAAAATCAGGCAGGTCTAGATGTTCTGAAACTAACTGAGATGCATGAATTTCGGCAGGTTTGAGGCATGAGGCTAAATACAGCTAGAAGGATAAAATGTGGTATAAATGAAGTAATACTTTAAATGTATGTTTCTAAGATTTTCCTGCTTTTTGATTGAGACAGAAATGAAAATCAAATATTTAGTTTAATATGAAAGATTCTGGCATGCTCTAGAGGTGTGCTAACAACATGATGAAATAATTTCATCTCTTTTTCCTTCTAGTTTGAAATCTTCAAAAGCTGTTGTTTAAGACATATTTCCATGTAAATTGCTTTAAGTTATCTACATGTAAAGATTCATGGAAAGAATAAATAGTAATTATCGTTGCAGACAGCTCAAAATGAAAAGAACTCTGCACTTCACAGCAGCAATTAAGGAAAGCAAACTTGGTAAGATGGATAATGAATAGGTTATAAAGAACACAGGTATCCCATTGGAAATCAATGGAACACTCTCCTCAGAGTCTATCAGCGGAAAGGATAAAGAAATAAAGTGTGCTCAGGAGCGAGCAGGGAGAACTAGAAGATATGAGGCATTCAGTAAACTGTTCTGTGAAGCAAAATTATGGCACCAAGTTTGAGTAATCTGGCAAGCTGATTCATAGACGCTATCCATTAACATATATCACAGAGAATCAAAGAAGAGTTCAAATTGAAGGGATCTTTGGAAATCAGTCAGAAAATCACCAACTCCAGCAGGGTCAGCTAGAGCAGGTTTTCCAGGACCATGCCCAGTTACCTTGTAAATATCTCCACAGGAACTCCACAATAATTTCAGGTAATCTCTTACAGTGTTTCACAGCCCTCAATGTAAAAAAGAGGGGGATGTGTATATGTATCAAGATATATAGATATAGGTCAACAGATAAAGATATAGCTAGAGTCATATAGATACATACACATGTATTTACCTTCATCCTGCAATCCTATCTGAATAGGAGTGGCATGCATGGGCAGGCAAGATGAAAAGAAATTTATATAAGAATTTCTACTTACTGAGTCTTTGTTTCTTCCTGTCTGTGATAGCAATAACCTTACCAGAAGCTGTGGATTTCCTAAGAATTAATTTTCAAGCTCCAGTAACTATAAAAAGATATGAATAGTCATAGATATGCACTAAATATTTGAAAATATCATTGCTTGTTCAGCTCATTCTCAAAAGATAACTGAGATAAGAAGCTTAATAGAATACTAAATGAAGGTATTGCTGATGTTATTCTCATTTTAAGCAGACATTTAAATTGATAAAAGAATATGTCTTTTAAAATCAGATTTGGAATTTGATTCTTTTAATGTTGAAGATACTTTTGAGAAATACCTTCAAAGATAGAAATATTTTAACCTTAAAGCGTATTTCTCTGTAACTGATTTCTGAAGGATTTCTTTATCTTCCTCTAAAATATCAGCTAAGCTTTACTACCAGACATTTGTCACTGGATTGTGGAAATTCTGTCTCTGATCTCTTGTGGTGTATTGGGTTGGCGCGGCCAATCTTTGGTAGGGGAAAGGGCTACAGGTATGGCTTCTGTCCAGCCAGGGTCAACCCTCTGCACTTGGGAAAGAGCAAACATAATTGGATCTTTCCAGATTTTTTTTCCAATATTTCACTATTTTGCTTGATTTCTGTCTCTAAATAGTAATTCAAAAATTTTTCATTTTAAATTTTACATAGTGTGAGAAATATCTCATGGCCATCTAGCAGCACATTTTCTCAGTAAATGACATAGAATGGTTAATCCAATAATAAAGTCAAAGGATACTTTTTTTTCTCTTTTTTCCCAGAATATTCAACCCCCAAACTTTACAAATTCCTTTCCCTTTTAGGTTTAGGTTTCTATTAAATTTTTCTCAACCAAAATTAGTCACTGCAGCATCTCCTCTTATTCCCACATTCTATTCTGATCCCATACACATGAATATTTTAAAAAACCTTATCAAACACTTTGTTTGCAGTGCAGAAAAATAAGAAATTATCCTGGGGCATTTCTCATATATTAATTATAGCTGTGGTTGATTTCCAGGAACAGCTGTTTTAGAAACCTGCCTATGGAAATTGAAACTGATCCAAGAATTTTTATTAAAAATACAGCTTATTTAAAAAAAAAAAAAATCAGAACAATTTGTTTTAGCCAGAAAATAGAATAGTGGATACAAGGATTTAGACATAAGAGTCATCAAGGAAAAAAGAAGGAAAAGAGGAAGTAAAATACTCAAAATGTTTATAATGACATAGCAGGAGATACATGGATATAAAACGTGTATACATAGACACAGACAAACATCCGCATGCACGCGCAAACACATATTCTTTCATTTGTTGTATTCTCTGGATTTGCTTATTATCTTGTTTCTTATCATCAGCAAAGATAGTACAACACTTTGTACTAATCTATTCTCTGGTCCAGAACTGTTCCATGTGGTTTGATAACATAATATTTTTTTTACAAAGAAGCCTCGAATTTTTATATCTGTCTCAGATTTTCATTGTGCTGTTTGAGT
The DNA here is from genome assembly GCA_910950805.1 of Acrocephalus scirpaceus scirpaceus. NCBI lineage: Eukaryota > Metazoa > Chordata > Aves > Passeriformes > Sylviidae > Acrocephalus > Acrocephalus scirpaceus. Next base: position 56,361,911 of record OU383773.1, read on the forward strand.
CTGATTTAAAAACCAAACTGAATACTTTATCTGTGGCTGGAGAAAAGGCACAGAATTCTAAAGGTAGATGACGAGAAGACTTTTATCAGTTAAATGTAGACTTCTTGCCCCACCGTATCACAGTATTTAAGGAGGACATGCAAAATCCACTGAGTTATCAACTGGTACGTGGGAGATAGGGATGATGTGGCATATCTAGAAATAAGAGATTTAGCTCTACAGCTCTCAGAAATTTCTTGTAAGATGTTGAATCAACAACTCGTCCCAAATGTAATGATCAGTTTAACTAGGAAAGATTATTCCTTTGAAGTGTTTCCCATACAGCAACCACACAGATGTACAGCTGATGGTTTCAGCACTGTAGGATGAACACCATTGTTGTAAGATCTTCATTGAGCAGTCTGTCAGGCCTCTGGTGACAGAAAGAGAATGACCACAAGGACAGTTCTGTTATAGTGTCACGACTGTGTATTTCAGGCTAATGCAGCCAGCCTATGGGTGCATATTCTCTGTAACTTGCACAGATTATAAGAGAGATACCAAGCTCCCAAAAGTTCTGTTTGTGTTTTTTTGGTCTAAGTTATTAAGAATGGCATAATTTTAATCACTTCATAGAAGTAAAAAGTTTTTTTGAAAGAGGATGAAAAGGCATTTTGGTAATTAGTGTTTGCAAAGTTCTAAGAAGTCCGAAATTTCAGTCACTGGGTTCAAAATAATATGTCAAATTCTTTGTTCCAGAACTTCTGTGAATGTCCCTAAGTATACACTGCCTTTGATCAAATGATCAAGGTAATTTTGATGCCTTTATTCATGTGGAGTAGGTTGCACAACATAAATAGACCTAGAGAGATCCCAATAAAAATACTTGTGGTTTGCAGTAGTATTCAATGCAAACAACAGAGTCTACTACCAACTGGTAATGAGAAAAGAGGGTCCACTTCAATTTTAATTAAATCAATAGGAGTGTTTTCATTTGCCTCACTAAAAAGGTGCTTCTCCTTTTTTACAAGATTTCTAATAGTCCATTTTAAAATATGTTTCCCCCTAGCGAGATCAAAATGAATCCTGTACTGTGGCAACCAAGAAAGATTTTCAATGCGGTTGCAGTCATTGTGCTGTTTTACGGAGTGTAGCATTTACTATGTTTGTTCATTTGTGTGCCACTGAAATAATGAGACAGACACACAATGCGACATGCAAATAGAAAAGAATGCTTTTCAAAGCTGTGGAACAGATAATAACATGGTCAGCTCATCTGAATACAAAGCATCGCTGTTCTTAACCAATAAAAAATAGGGGGAAAAATATTACTGCATCGACGAAGTAATGTAAAGGATGCAGCATTGCCAACCTCTGTAGAGTCCTTAAAACCTGATAGACCTTGTAACTTGCCATAGCTACAAACTATTTAAGTACATAGTGGTTTTTCTAACAAGTGAAAAAACCTTAGAACAGACTCATTAGGTGAATGTGACTACTCAAACAGAACCTTCACCTGGTAGAGCTACTTCTTTAAAATGTAAATATTTGATCACTTATGAATTTACCAGTTTAGAAAAGCAAAATAAAAGCCCTGAACATTTCTAATAAAGATCTACATTATCTGAAAATTATTGAGATGTATACTTCTCTATAGAAAATAAATAGGTAGCTTGGGTATATGTTAATACTCGTGGCATTGTAGCTCATATACTCTCCTGCCACCTGTTGTTTACATTGTTTTTTCATACAACATTGAGAACCAGACTTGAAAAGGAATCCTTTTATTGTTTTTAGAGCAGTGTTCTGAAATAATGCCTTGAATTCTACTAGAGCCCCCTGCAAAACTGTTACAAGACAGAAGTTTAAAGTTCCTTGAAAGTTTAAGGACTTTTTTAGTATACTCCACGAATACCAAGTTTTAAACCTGTCTGCCTACTTTATTTTGACAATCTATTTTAAGAGAGGGGTTTTTTTTATTATATAAGACTGAATTCTTCAAAGATACAGCCTTTAAAAATGTGAATGTACCGATTGAGCTCAATTGAATTAGATTACTGAGAATAGTAACCATAAATGCCTGCAGGAAAAACAACAACATTTCCTTAATGTACTTTGCAACAAATACACTTTTTCCTAAGTGCACCTAAAAGCAAAGTCCTGGTCACATACTTCCCTTGAGCTTTCTGGCAAGAAAGGCCAATAGAAGTAAACGTGTAAAGTGGACAGAGACAGATTACCTTTTTCTCAGGATAGCACAGGTGATATCAGCAGTTCAGTGGTGGAATTCTAGGACTTCGGATCATTTATAAAATCCTTTTGTAAAACCTGAATGGAATCCCAGGTGAATAATAAACACTTGTCTTTGTTTTCTGCAAAAGCACAGCTAACCAAATTTAAAGTTAATATCTGTATATTTACATGAACTGAAGGGGTGCAGCAGAGAAATCTGGTCCAAACTATGTAAGTATGTGTGCAATACTATTTTGAATACTATTCAGATATCTGAAAAGATTTTCAAAGCTCCTTTGATGCATTTGATGCAATTCAAACTGTGTCTCCTACAAGACAGTGGATAAGCACAACCCAAGTTAAAGCAAACCTGTTTGGAGTTTTTCATGGCAAGAGTATACCAACTCTCTTCACAAGCAGGTATGATAAAGCTTATAAAAAAGGACTCACCTTCCTTTGATGGATTACCACTGGCTCTTTCTTTTCCACCTCTCCTTTTAGTTATATATGCTAGGTCTTTAAGGCTGGAAGAGCCAAATACCAGCAGCCCCAAGGAGCTGTTATGTATTACTGCAATTTACTGGTGGAGACTGCTATTTCTCTTCTCCAAAACCTCTAAATGTTCGGACTTCTGCTGTTGTTGGTTGCTCTTTTTTTGGTTCTTGCCTCCTTAAATGCTGTTAACTACTTTTGTCTTGAAGTAGTTGCTTGAATGTTTTGGAAAAGGATTAATTTTTCACTCAGGTGGTTTGAGGTCTTTGGTACTCCTGTGTTTGGGGTGAGTTTGAGAAAGACCTTTTCCCCAAAAGACCTTGCCTCTGCTACCCTGGAGGTAGCAGGGACTCCTGACCTGTGGATGTAATGCTATTTTTCTCAGGGCAGTTGGATGTTTGCTCTTTGTTTTATTATGTGCACAATTTACCTTCAGTTAAAGGGAATTCTGTGTTAGCTCATAATCCTGCCTGTGGAGGGGCTGTATTTCACTGCCCACAGGTCACTGTGGGACTTTCTACAAATTCAAAATAAGGACATAAACTCTGTCTGCTCTAAAGAAGTGGCTCTCAGCAAGCTGTGGAAGCGTTTTTAGTCTCATGGTTGAATATTTTATTTTGAGTTGTTTTGGTGCCATTCAAAAGTAATTGCAGAATTAAATATGCTTGATATGATCCTTTCCTTCCATTGACTGCATCTCCTTAGTATTTTGTCTTTCAGTTTAGTAGGATTTGCCAGATTGACTTGGATCTAATTGCCAAGGTTTGTCTTGATCTGGCAGGTTCTCATTTACTGTCCTAATATAACATTGATAGTGTTTGGTTTTGTCAATTCACAAACAACCTGTAATATGTACAGTATGAGCAGTCAGAAGGATGTAGAGAAAGAAATTCAGCAACATGGACAGTAGCAACTACACATATGCCTTGTATTTTTCCCATGTGCTAAATGTGTAGAAAAAGGCTACTTTATAAATCTTCTGGTAAAAGATTCTATAACTAGGATATGTTTTTTTAATGAAATCTAGTGTAATTTTCTTTTTGAAATTAATATGTATCTTGATTTTTAAGACACATATAACTTGGAATTTTATTTGACAGACTTATACTTACCATCCTAGGACAGGCCCAGTTGCAGACTTTTTGGATTGAGAATTATACATTTATTAAGCCATTACAAATAATTGGAAAATGTGGGAAGAATTGACTTAAATTCCACGGTCAGTTTAATCTGGCATATGTTTGTGCTGCTGCTGAAACGGTAATTTCTACTCTTGCCTTTATGCTGGAACTAATGTTCATATAGCTTCAGAGTGAAATGTTTAAAATGGTGTAAGATGAAAGCTAAGAAAGGGGAAGTTGCTCAGGGTGAATGTGGTTCCTGAAGAGGATTTCAAAAGAAGATTGTGATTCCTGAAGAAGTGTGGCTGCATGACTGCCAGTTCTGGCATGTGGGAACACAGAGAAGACTCTCCAGGACACGGTGGCTGTGACTGTTCTTTTAGGCACGAGTCTCTGCCAGACTTAAACCTGAACCTCTGAAAGACAGCATTTAACCAATTGTTTCCATGGTCTGTGCTGTGTTATGCACTAATTCCACTGCCTCACAGATGTGACTAAGCTTCTTTGTACTGATCCATGAAAACATGAAAACAAATAGCATTTAGCCAAGAAGAAATTTCTCTTGTAGAGAAATAAAATGGAAATCTTGATGTAGGACACTGTATTTCTCAAGCCTGTAGGCTGATTTTGCTTGTGACCTAGCAGGCAGTGCTTTATGTAATTTCATTAATTTGAGTGATTTCTGATCATGTCAGTTTTTTCTCACGATAAACTAAACATAAAGTTCAACAGTCCCAGTAAAGGGAGGGTCTGCAGAAGTACAGCTAACATTACTGTGAAACTTTGTGACAAAAATGAAGATTGTATGTTCTTATGTATTTGGAAATCTATTTTGAGATAATACTGTCTCTGCCCCTATGTTTATTCTTCTCAAAATGAGTATAACTGAATTTTAGTTCTAAATTCTTTATTAATCATAAGCAGTCTTCCTCTGAAGAACATTTTGGGGGCTTGGATATCTATTCCTTTTCTAAATCATAATTCCATTCCCCTCTCCAGTTCTTGAGTTATTTTGGTCCCATCACATTAGCAAAACATATTTCAAGCACCCTACAGCGGTATAAAACTCCATGTATTCATTCCATACATTAAAATTTACTTGCTTCCTCTTCTACTTTGGTGCTATCTAAGAACAAAAAACCCCTATCCATTCACTACACATGAAAATCCCTGGTGAGTTAAATTTTTCCAGTTATAATATTGTGTTTGAGTGATTTATGGTCTATGATGCCTGGATGGAAATACACACACAAGATTTAATGGGCTATTTCCAAAACCCAAACAACATAAGAGAGCCTCATTATAGATTGCATGTGCTACATGTCGTGGTCAGTATTTAATCTTATGTGTAACAAGACCCATTACCTTATGACAGTAAACGATGGCAACACAACAAATCCTGACACACAGAAGTAAATCTGTAGATTTCTGTGGCTAGTTTTGTAACCAGAGATTTTTAAAAAAAAAATCTTGCAGGAAGAATATACTTCTGTCTGTGCTTACAGTGGAGGTGCTGTCAGCATGAATTTTTTAAGCTGAATTTTGTGTATGATAATAGAGGGTGAAAAGTGCATAGTTTTCTTTAATGCCATGATGTCCCAGCTCACTCTTACTGACAATACAGAGCCTGTTGATGGCTCTAGCATAAAAACGCGGTTCATTTCTAACTGAAGTATTCTGTGTGTTGCTTTTTGTTAGCTGTGAGACAGCCTTTCATAGAATCATAGAATAATTTAGGTTGGAAAATACCTCTAAGACAAGAGAGTCTAACCACTATTTTCATTATTGTTTCTAAAAAAAACACAGTGGTAATGTCTTATGTGTATTTTCATAATTTTAATTCTTTATTTACAACATCTTAAACCATTTTTAACATTACTGATTTTCTTTAGATACATATGTGCATAGATATTTTGCTTTCTCATAGTAAATGAAATCATAGTGTCAAACCAATGACAGTAAATGATTTTTCCACTTATCTTGTAGAAATGGTGAAAGTAATAGCTAAGGTTTTGGTTTCAAAAGTTAGCATGCTATACTGTCTCTATTACACTGCACATCTTTCTTCTTAATACAGTCACACTGGAAAGTAGGGCAGATAGCATGGTAAATGCACACAGAAACATTGATACTTGAAAGGTGTGAGGCTGGATCAAAACAAACTAGCAAATCTTAATTTATCAATCAGTTTTAATCAATGATTCTTCTCACAAAAGCATATATATTTATCCATACATACACTTTATTTCTATGTCAGTTTGTACTTTGAGTCCAGTAGAAGTGATCTGCTGAAATGTAGTCCTTAGAGCATGAATGAAGCTAAATAGAGAGTTCTTGTATCAACCATATAAACTGAACCTTTAGAAGTGTAGTGATTACAAGGTGGTCATTAGTATTTCATTGATGATGCTGTTAAGACAAGAGCTCAGAGCACAATTCACTTCCACACACCCTCCTCATCTGAAACCCTACAGACTGGGAAATGCAATGAAGTGCCCATAGCTGAACCTTGATTTGATCTCATACTGATTACATGTATTATTTGCTTTCTTTCTTTGAATACAGTTATCAATTTGTTCTGTATAGATGGGAGTTGTACAAGCATGGGAAAGAATTATCCACTTAATTCCAGACTGTGAACATGATCAATATTAATTTAATGGAAAACCATGCTCTCATGCAAATATTCCCTTAGGAATTTAGTAGACCCTCTGTACAAACATTCAGGATTCTGAATCGGGTCCTTTGCTTCAGGACTATAGAGAGAATGTGTGATTATAATTAAAATTTGCTTTTTCAACAATAAAAAAATTCCTTCCCCCTCTACATGCCTGAGATAGAGATTTTATATTCAGAAAAACAAGGCTTTTCAAACGCCTCTATAGCAGATGTTGTTGTTAACCAAGAATCCCAAGGATCCATGCATTATGAAATAATCACCTGGAATGGATGTAAACTGAGCAAAGGAATCTGCACTGCAGAATCATAAATATCTCATTCTGCATAGAGTAACTGCTAGTTACTGCTACCTATATATAACGATGGCTGTAACAGAGAAAGAAAAACAAAAGTAAACCAAACTAGCCAGAAACACCTGGTCTATGAGAAAAAAAAATGTTGTCAGAGCTTAAGCAAGTAAAACAAAGCTACAGTCAGGTTAAGAAACCTTCCAACAAGACAGACATGACAAGTCTCAGTCCTGAGTTCTTGCAAACTTGTTAAAAAGTACTGACAATTCTCTATTTCAGGGCTATCCCATCACACCTGTTAAGGAATCATATTAGTGGGTAAAATTTAACAGTGAGTCAGGAGAACATGTAGGGACCACTGGATCCTTAGTAATTAAATGAACAGGTTTTTTTAATATGAAATTTTACTTGTTGAAAATGGTGAATTGGAGTCTCAAATTGATGGGTGTAATTCTGACCGAACAGTTATGATTATAGTGGTTTAACTCCTTACTGCAAGTCATGATCTTTCTTAAGTCTCTCTGGATATGACTGAATGATTTTGTGTTTCACATTAGCACTGCTAAAATATTTGAGGTGAAACAGAAATCAATCCCATCTGTATTTTAAGACATAACAAAATAAATATATTGCCCTTCTCTGCACTTGACCTTGTCCATGTCCTCAAAGAGAGGCTGGCCTTTATAAAACCAGAGAGCTCTGGGAAAGTCAAATGGAAATCAAAATAGGATCTGAAGAGCAACACTGCTTTAATCTCATTAACCTCTGTAAACTCACAGGTTCCTCACAATCTTGTGAGCCTTCCTCTTATTCTGTAAAAATGAGTGACATATCTATAAGGAAGCTCCACCTCCATACATTGTCTGCTTGTAAAAGACAGTAAGAAAACTTCATATTCTTGTGACTTACTTTGACATGCAGCTGCAGGTTCAGACCCTTCATAGTTGTCAACAAGGAACAATATTACATAAAAACTATAAGAAGTGAGTTGGTATCTTCCACCTTTCAGTCCTATGAATGCTTCATAGTCCAAGTTCATTAGCTTCCAATAGAAAGCTCTCTCCTACATTTTGTCACATCTGAAGCTGCCAAAAAAGTGCTCTTGTTTTGATGTTCTGTGGCCTGCTGAACTCTTCTAGAGAAATAATTGCTGATCTTACATGGGTTTTCTTAATAAACTTGGTTTCCATCTCTCACAGTCCATTTTCAGGTTGTTTTTTAGACCTTTCACCATCCATTCCTTTTGTATATCAACTCTCTCCAAATACCTGCAGTCTACTGCTATAGCAGTGCCTCCAGTTCTTGAGGTTTTCTCTTTGCTAGGATTATGTGTAAGATAAAAGTCCACAGTGTTGCAGCAGTAGTCTTGAACTCCAGAGCAAAACACACTGTGTCTTGGGTTTTAAGCAGGAGAGTCACTCCTGTTGCCTGTTGCCTTGTGCTCCCACACTGTGAGGCTTCTGTCTCTGCCCCTTCTTGCTCCAGGTCTCTATAAGCTGGGTGGAGGTGTGGTTAGCAGATCTGTCATGCACCAAACAAGTGAGGCTGATTCCAGAAGCCTGAAGCAAAGCAGAGAAAGCTGAAAGGATATTTTAAAAGGAAGTCATACTCCCTAAAAATAGCTTAACATCCAGACCTAGATATGATACATAAACTCATGTGATACACAAAATCAGTAAATAGACTTTCTGCAACAAAACATCAATGCCAAGTGTTGAAAGTCAAGTCTCACAGACCATTTACTCTTCCAGTAGTTCAAGAAGTATTGTCTTCCTTTCAGCCCCATAAATGGAAATGTAGTACCTTTAACCTCATGAGAAATGTATGAGTGCTTCTGCCATGCTTGATGAGACTAGTTTAATCTCTTTAATATGGGGTTAACTCATCCTTTCTCAACAAGAAGCTATATGGTTTGAAACAGGAAACACCTTGCTGAGCTCTAATGCAAAATCAAAGTACACAGAAGGTGGAAAGACAGGACAGACTACCCAGGAGTAATATAAAAAATTGTCTAGATATTGTATACCATGACTTTAGGAAAACCCTGGTCTTCCATAGGGACCCTATATCTCAAGTGATGAATTCTTGTGTGGATAAGTGGACAATAAGGTGGATGGAAAATTGGCTGAACCATCAGGTTCAAAGGGTGTTCACTAAGGTCCCAAAATTCAGCTGGTGCCCTGTAAAAAGTAACATCCCTCAGGGATAAACCCTGAGGCCAGCATTGTTTAATGTCTTTATTAATAACCTGTGTAATTCTGCAAGTCTGCAAATGACACTAAAATGGTGGAGGGGGGGAGGCAGGGAGGAGAAGAGCGGGAGCAGGGGGTCTGCCATGCTGGGGCAGGGTGCTCCATAATGACCCATTTGGCTTAGTCAAAATACTCCAAAGTCCTTAATTTTTAATTTTCTAAAGCATTTTGGCTGAGTCAGGATTTTTCAAAAGTAGTTCTCTGAGAAAGGAAAATGTGAGGATTTTATGGAGAACAGCAAAATGGGAAAACAGCACAGCAGTTTGGCAAAAGCTGACTCTAAAATAAGCAACAAAGAAGTTGATCCAGTTGTAATCCCCAAGGAGCTGTACTAGCAAGTACTGATCTGGCTGGAGGAGCAAAGAAACTTTCCTCTTCCCTCTCTTCTTCCCTTCCACACATCTTTTGCTATCCTTTCTCCACCTGACGATGAGGGGGAGGATGTAGAAGAGAAATAATAATAAAGCTGCTTTAATCCTGAATCTCAGGGCAATTGCATCACTGCGTCCCACTCCTTATTATTTTTCTTAGTCCCTGCTTAGAAGATTATCTTAGATTTAAAAGCTTCAAAATCTCAGCAGAAGAACCTGTGGAATGATGTGACCTTCTATTAAGTTAAGAACTAAATTCCTCAGCTAAATATGGTGTGAGAAGACAACCTGCTTGGCTATGTTTATAGTTTTATGTATGATATCAGCTTTTCTTGGTGCTAGCTAAAGATAATTATTTGTGTTAATTTTTTTAAATTGCAGAAGAAACATTTAAAGCCTTTTCCTTTAAAATTGAAGCTTTAAACCAGAAGAAAACATAAATGCTTTGATCTCAGGACTATGTATCCATCACTGTACCAGGAGCGGAGATCAGTTGCAGGATGCTTATGCAGATATGAAATTGTACCGTTTGCAGCAGTTTTATTACATTAATTACTTTCAGTTAATTATTATTTACTCTTGGAATTTAGCACTCAGCTGAAGGCTCAGAAGGCAGCCTCTGGAGAACTGCTGCCTCTACTCTACTTGTTTGGTGGTTGCCTATGTTTAATATAATCAACTGGAAGCATATGCTGTGGCAAAAATAGCAGTAAAGGATTTATGCCATGTATTTGGGAAAAATTCCAGCCATGTTTAATGTCAGCAAAGTGATGTGTTTGGGGATCAGCCTAGTCCCTGGGTATAGACAACAAAGTCAACAAGTGATTGGGAAGGTAAGTGTGCAAGATCCAGGAGGAGAAAAGATAGCTATATCCTTTTCTAGATGAGAAAAGGATATATCTGTAGGGCAAAAGAAGTTACAGAGACTCTGAATGGATGACAGTCTTTGATTTAGGGCTGGAGATTATAACTTGAGAAATATCAGCCAAAAAGTGACTGCAAGCAAAACCCCAAAGGACAGAGAGTATGGGGTGATTTCATGTCCTAGGCAGCAGATGTAGTTAGCATCACCCTCTTCAGAGGCTGCAGGTAGACAGAATCCCTCCCAGGATCATCGCAGAGGTGGGTGCAGCAGCACGATGCTCATAGCAGCTGGACTGAATGCAGTGAGCTGCTGGACTCACTAACAGACCTGCCTCTCACAAACCTGAACAAAATGCTACACAGTAAGAAATTATTGAGCTCCTGGAGGTAGTAACTCCAAAGCTGTGCAGCTGCTCTAATATTGTCTTTAGAGCTGGCCTTATGCTACAAGGCAGGCTTCAGTTCACTGTGTGTAAGTACTTGGAGAATGTTAAACACCTTACAACTGATAGAATCTGGCAATATTCAATTGCAATCTATTTAATTCAGTGAGTGGAATATCTTTTTCCTTACATGAACATATTTTGTGGCAGAATATGCTCGTATTTGTGTGGTGACTGAGTTTGATAATTCTTTCATGTCAGTTATCATCATGTATTATCTTTTCAGAGATATGTGCTCCATGAACCTGGGTCTTTTCTGACAGCTAGTGCCTATAGTGTCAGGAAAAGTAGTGTCAGGGTCGGTGCCAGAGCTGCTGTGGCTTGGAAGCTTCCACATAACACCTGTGTGTGTCTGCATGATACTGCTTCTGTCTGAAAACCTTTCCAGGTGCCAGGAGCTGCTGCCACATTCCCTGCAGCACACGGTTAACTCGTGGGGAGTTACTGCTACAAGCTGCAGTCTGGAGTGAGCATTTCCAGTAGAGCTGACTCATTCTGTAGCTGATAATTCATTGTTTCATAGGATGAGATTCCCTCTTCAGTGCTATCTTCAGTTCAAGAAGTAGGAAGATGTTGTGATGCTGAAAGTGCTGAGCTTAGCTTGGAAGCACTTCCTGCACCTGTAGTCAAAAAGGAATGAACCATTTTTTTTTTAGGCATGGTGATGTCATCCTGTGAAACAAGCTGAGGAAGTGCAAAGCACCTGGAATGGACACAATGTGAAGAAGTTACATCAGGCAGGACACTGGAAAGGTGGAGCAGTATGGACAATGGCAGGCCACTTGGAGTTAAATTGAAGAGTGAGGAGGAAGAAGAAGGGAAGGATGCCCGAATGCGATTTAGACAGAGGAGAGTGTAATTCTGCAGGGAATCTTCCTGGGAAATGAAAACCCCTTGCATGAGAAATGAGAGAGCAGGGCTGACATGTAAAATATGTTAGTCATCACCCCATTTCCACAGATCTCTATCATTCTATTTTTTAAGAATTTAGCCAAACCTGCAAGGACATTAAACAAACTGAGAACAGTTCTTAGAATATCCAAACACTGAGCTCAGAGAATAGAAAAATCAGTGTTGACAGTAGCAGTACTTCTCACACTCTCCAACATACCATGTTATCTATGCTCCCTCCAACAACCCCAGGCTTTAAACCTGCTTCAACACTATCATAATGGGTAGCATTATATCAAAACAGGGAATACATAAAGATTTCAGCCTTTTGGGTTTTGTGGGTTCTTTTGTTATCTTTCTTTAACAAGCCTCTCCTCATTTCTTGAAAATGTCATTCTAGCTAAAGATCTTCTATAATTAAAGAGCAAAACTGTCCAAATAATTAGAAGTTTTCTCTTGCCCTGAGCATAGCTCTGGGCAAAGAAATGGAATTTAAGGCAAACTGCACAGCAGTAGAAGTAATTGAATTATTTAAAATGAATGTCTACTTTCTAAACCCTGTTCAGTGGAAAAAAAAAAAAACAGCAAGATCAGGAACAATGGAAAAATGATAGGGGATTTTCCTCAGGAAAGTAATCAAAGCAAAAGTTACAAAAATCTTCTTGAAAGTGCAGTGGAACAGTGGGATTTTTTTTTTAAGCCACTGACTGTCAGGCCCCTAGGGCTTCTGGCCTTGATTATGCAATGTCTGCATAGGCAGGACTGGCTGCCAGCAATGGCTTTCATATGCATTTCCTACAGAATATACTACAATAAAATACACATTAGGCCCTTTTCATTCAGAACACATTGCCAATGGTAAAAATCCTTGAGTCCATTCTCACTTTCTGATGATGGAGGGAAAGAATTTTGTCTAATTAGGTGCATCTCATCCAAGATTCCTGCTTGCAAATCTCCCATCTCTGATAATGAGGTGTTCCTGCTCCCTCTGCAGGGGCTAAGCAGGCTGCAGTCATAAAACATACAACTTTTGCATGCCTGAGAACCAGGTGAAGACACAATCCTGACTATATTTTTCCTCTCATTAGTGGCACAAAGAAAGATTTGCTCAGTTGAAAGTTTGGGGCAAATATTATTTGGAGACTTTTATATCTCCCTTTCTTGCTGGTTGTTTTTTGGAGTTCTTTTTGGGGTTTTGGGGTTTTGTCCTTTTTTTTTCTTCTTTTTTTTTCTTCTTTTTTTTTTTTTTTTTCTTTTTTTTTTCAGCATAATAGAGCAAAAAATATAAATTAGGGGTTTTTTTTGTTCTTGTGCTGATTGCATTTTCTCCTTCTTCAGGCTGATTTTCAGGTTACAGGATGGTGTGACATCCTTAGGGACCAGCAAGTCACCCTTTTATTTTTACTTGTGGAACATCAGTGCAATAATGGTGCTTGGTAGGAAGGAGACAAATAAATGTGACAGAAGAAAAGTAATGTGCAAGCATGCCTGTGGTAGCTGCAGCAAAAGTTCCTGATAGCAAACTTTGAATAAAACTCTTCCTAGTGTGCAATCAAAGTTCTGGACTGCACCAGTGCATTTCAATAGAGTTTCATTCCTTTAATGAAGCTGCTCTCCACTTATTTACATTAAAACACGTATGTGGCTGTCACCCAAGTGTTTTGAAATAGAGATAACAGCTAGTCCCATTTCTTCTTCCTTGGAGATGGGAGAAATGGCCTGATTAATTTATTACAGGTTTTTGTTTGCTTTATATTTGCATGGATGACTGGGCACAATGTGCTGGAGACTGGGTGGAAATAAATTATCAAAGGAGAGCTGTAGCAGAGCTGAAAAAAGGGACATCTGTGGATTTTCTGAAGTCCTTCTCCTACTGAGTTCTGTTACTAATAGGATGTATTGCTGCATTTGCTAAGAATTTTGAATTTTCAGGCTGTCTGCCTTCATGTCTATATTTTGCCACCCATCATTCATATTTTATTAGTTTGTATTCTACCTCATAGCCATCATGATTTTTTTTTTTGTAGCTTGAATTCCTTGAGCAAACAAAGTGCAGACTCTTAGACATTGTATGAAACTAGACCTAGAATTATAAGTCTTATTTTCTCTCATGTAGATGTAGTATTCCTAGAGTAAAGGACAAAAAGGTATACTTTCTTGTAACATCTTAGCTGCAACAATTGAAAGAGGAAATTGAATTCTTACTCCCTGCTGTCAGAAAGGAAGAGTAGGCTTCCATGAGAGGTTCTGGCCAGGGCAGAGTTAATTTTTGCAGTAGTTAGGGGGGGCCCTGACAGGGACCCAGAGGTTGTTGTGTACAACCTCACATCAGTGAGGAGAGCAGAGGTGGGGAGAGGAGTGGGAGGAGGCGAGGGAAAGGACTCTCTTCTGGGAAGAAGGGGTTGCTTGCATGGTGCAGGTCCCAAACCAGAGGGAGCTGTCAGGATACTGTGGCTGTGGTTGGGTGCTGTCTGTTCAGGGTTTCCCTGGTGAGCAATCATCATTCCTTTCTGGTACCCTCTGTCATTCGTATTGTGGCTGTCACTAGTCCTTTCCTTATCTCACTGCTGTTTCCAGTAAATTGTTCTTATATCAATCCAAGATCTTCACCTTTTGTGCCCCCCAGTTCTTCTCTCTAGCCCACTGCAGGGGTGGGGGAGGAGGAGGCAGGGAGTGAGAAAGTGGTGTGTGGTTTGCAATAGTTTCAGTGGGAATGCTCAACTGGGGAAGTACAATTCCTAAACCACGACACCATCTCCTAAGGGAATTTTTAGCTGGAGAAGGGCAATTTGAAACTGATAGTGTTCCACAATTATTTGGCTCCAAAGTGGTGGGGTTTTTTCAACAAATTCAGTGAAAACTTCAGCCTTGACTTTGAAGAAAGTGTCTTCATCCAAACCTAATAAATCCCTTTCCAGTGATGAATAGGCTATAATGATGAGTTTTAGATGGACATTAGGAAAAATTTCTTCACTGAAAGGGTTGTCTAAAAGTTGAAACAGGCTGCCCAGGGAAGTGATGGTGTCAGACATGCAGATGTAGCAGTGCTTTAGTGGTGGACTTGGAAATGCTGGATTAACAGAGATCTTGAAATGCTGGACTCAGAGATCTTGAAGGTCTTTTCTAACATAAACCTGTGATCCTTCTAGGGTGAAGGGAAGTGTAAACTGGCCAGAGAGGCCTTTCCTTATCGCACTGAAGTGCGGTGATGGGAAAAAGGAAGGAAGCATCATGACAAACCACACACTGCTGCAAGGCGGCCTTACCTGCACACAGAAGATTATCTAAATTCTCATTCTGTGCATTCCTGATGCCTTTTTGGAGCATCAAATGCATGTACAGATATCAGCCCACTGCACACAAGTGGCATGAGACACAAAAAGCCTAATCTGGCACCAGGTGGAGCCTAGAAGCAACTCTGTTATAAACACTGTTGAAAACTAATGCCTTTGTCTATTGGGGTTTTATAACACTTTAATTTCCCAAACTGCATTCACCTGAATGTCTGCACACACATTTCACTGGTATATGATTTTAATTGTTTCAATTTTCTCCTAAAAGCTGAAGCAGGTAACTGCTCAGTGGACTCTCTTACCTGCTTTCCAAGATAGCAAAGATGACTGATTAGTATGAAATGAAATTGTGCACCCATGTTAAACCTCGAGATTTCATAGGCTGGCTTATCTTTATATTACCCTTCAAATTAGGTTGTGATTTCCTTTAGCTAAAAAAAAAAAAAAAAAAAAGTTAGTAATAATTTTATAATTTTATATGAAGAACTGGAGATACCAGATAAGGACAGAAGTTTTTCAGGAGCAAAGGGTTAGGACCTTCTGAAAGGTTAAACTTTGATATCTGGATATTTAAACACTAAACAGTTCTAAAAATTTCAGGCCATATTTGTATGGGTATAATAGGATATTATCGTTTTTGTCTATGGCTTATAAGTGAGTTGGAGAAAACCATTCTGGGACACAAAATATTCTATTTTCCATGGTCAGCCTTTTTGGAGACTAAAAAGTTCATTCAAATAGCTATATAAATTTTCAGTAAATTTTACTTTCTCAAAGGATGGGAGATCAGCATTAACTATGCATTTGACCCCCTTTGTGGAAAACCTAGGCTCTTATTTGTGATACATTTATTCTTCCCTTGAGGAGTCAAAAGAGACCTATAGATCTTTTGGGGAAATGGCTGACTTTATAAATTATTGAGGTATAACTGCAATAATTAGCTGGCTTTTGTTTTCATCATACTCCATAGATAGCAGAGCTGCTAATCTCTTACTGTTTTTCAGGGCTTTTGTCTCCTAAGTAGATTATATCTGTATGATTGGTTTTGATCACCTTGTAATGAATATTGTATCACAGTCTGCTAAGTAGACCAGTATCAACATGCTACTGCTTCTTTAGGATTAAAATGTGTGTGAGGAGTTTTAAAAGGCATTCACATTGAGTGGAAAAATCTCATGTTTTCCAAACAATTTGATTCTGTAGGTTAGGACAGTCTTTGATTGTATGTGATATTACTGGACATAGTAAGTCCATGTAAAGCTGTTTCAGTTCTAAATTGGCTCACAAAGACAATACATCATTGTCTCCATCCTGAGGTGCATGCATCCATCATGCACTTCAGGGGATGGTAGTAAGCATTTTAATCCTGCTTTACTGATAAAAAGCCTCAACAATGAGAGCTGAACAGGTTTATCAGACATGCAGCACAGAAGAGCGAAGCAAGAAATGAAACTGTAGGACACTCTGATGTCCTAACCATTAGAAGTATATAACTTTCCTAGAAAATCTGGATAAGGTTGCATCTGCATTTTATCTAATTGTCCAGACTCAACTTTTGAGAACTTATGGATGCAAAATTAATCCAGCTTATTTCAGCATGCTAATAGCTGCAAGTGTCTAGGATGTAGCTCACTACATCCAGCCTCCTGGCTTTTCTCCACTACTCTCTTCCTGGCTTTTCTCCACTACTCTCTGTTTTCATGCAGTGTTAGTTTGGGCTGCCTTATAAAAGCTCCTAGGGCATGTACAATTCCTCTTCTGTGGCAAATGGTTCTTCCAGCATTTTCCAGGGCCAGTGCTGCAGTGATTGTGCTAGGCTTCTAACATTCCAGAGGTGTGCTTAAATATGATGCCCTATAGATCCCTGATGCATCAAACAAATAAAGATGTGGCCCATGAAACATTGGTCAATATATGCTGAACTGAGCCTACATCTTCTCTATCTGGTTTTTAGGCTCTTTCAGACCTGAGCAGACATCGAAACACAAACCACTGAGCCATTTCTCACTCTTTCAACACAAAAGGCCTGTGAAATGATTCAGAGTGCTGCAGTCAAACTCTTGAAAGCATTACATGCATAGAGCATTGCTCTGCTTAACACATTTCAAACTACAGTAACTGCTAATAGGATAAAAAGCAGTAACAAATCAAAGAATATCGCCTCTAACAATCATGCATGACTTACCATGGCAAACACATCCTCGCTGAGTAAGGAGAGTGCTCAGCGTCCATTTCAGGCCTCCTGCTGCAGCCTTTCATGCTTTTTATTTTTATCCCATTTGTCAAAATAACAACCTTTTATCAGTGCTGATTGCAGAGATTTTGACTCCTTGCCTGCTGAGTTCCCCCTCTGCTCCATAGGAGTTTCCTAATTGAATATTACCCCTGTGAAAAGAAAAGCTTTGAATAAGAAGAGGAAAAAATTATCAACAGTCTTAAAACCACCCCTGAATATCCCACACAGTCCCACATACAAACTCCCTTTCTCTCCCCAAAGTGAAGAATATTCTTCTTTCATTAAGCAGCATCAACTCTTTCTCTGAAGCTAAACACATTTATCATACACCAAAAATTGTAAATGAACTGCCATAAGAACCTAATTTGAGGATGAGGGGGTGGATAGAAAGATATTAATTCAAAATAAGTTATAAAAGGTGTCTGGTTTGGTTAGATTCACTGGTGCCTCATTTCTCTCATTTGTGAGTCAAAAACAACGAATCATTTACTGCCTGCATTGAGACTTGGCATTAACAATTTCTGCCCATGTCTTGGTGGATGGAGTAGGACTTTGAATTCATCTAAAGGTGATTTGCAAACTCTCTTTTCTGGCACTATTAGTCCTGCTAAAGCACCAGCAGGCTGCATGCTCAGGTTCACTTGAGAAAGGACCAAAAACCTGTATTCCCTCAATGTGTGTGGGAAGTGATGTTTTGGCTTGAGACAGATGAATGACATTGCCTGCCAAGTTCTTCCCTTGACTGGGATGGCTGCTGCGGAAGCTCACGTTTCCTACTTTCTCATCAGAAGTCACTGCCCGGGTGCTCTTCCTGCATCCCTTGGAGAATGAAGCACAAAAAGCCACAGCTTCAAAGTCACCATTGAAAGTGGAGCCTGCCTGGCTTATCTGTGAAATAAAAGGAGAAAAAAAAGAGAAGCGTGTCAGTGAGGCTGCTGGATGAGGCTGCTATGGCTTCTTCAAAGCATGGCACACTTTCCTAGAAAATGGAGGGTCTGTGTGTTGCTCCCAGGGATTCCTTAGCTAAGTATTTCCTGAGTTTCAGAATATCCCTACCTTTCTGCACATAAACCAGCCAAATAAAAAGATAAATAGTAAATTGGGTGGTGAGGACATATGAAAAACAAGGGAATCAGAGCTGACAGATAACCATGGGAAGGATTCAAAATGGCTGAAGAGAAACTCTTCTCTCTACATCCTGTTCTTCAGTCTCTATGCCATCATGGATTTCTTTTTTCTTTTATTTTAAAGGGCTCATTGTTCTTCAGATGCTTGTGAAAATAATCTTGCAAAGTTATTCCTTGTAATCTTTCAATGCATCAGCTCACTATATTGAGAAAACCTGAGGTTTTCCCACTCTCCAAGTTAGGCCTGTTATACCCCATTAAAGGAGAGCAGTGTCCACATTCTGCTCCTGCTGTCCCACCTCCAGGATTATACAGCCTTTAGCACATTTTTCCATGAAATTTCCCCACTTTAAGAGGAAAATCGGTGAATCCATTTCACTGTTATCCAGCTACATGTGAGGCAAGAGGACTGCAGAAGGGAGGTATCTCTCCTACTGAGAGTGAGCAAAAGGGCACCTACCCCTCATATCCATCTTCAAAAATCACCTGTTCTCCTATCAAGTGACCTATAGTTGAATTTCAACTTTGCAGCAAAATGACCTTGAGAGGAATGGATAGTTAACAGAATTCTGATACTCCCAGTAAGTTAAATAGCAAGAGCTTAACTACATTCTAATTCCTTGAACAAGACACCTAAAAGAAAAGTGGATTTCAGCAAGTTTCTCTATGTGTGTACATTGGCCTGCAAAGTCAGAGCTGGCACAACAAAGGGGGAAGACTCAGAGGGACCTAGGTCAGAAGCAGATATTACTCAGGTGTTTTTAGGCAGGTAGGCAACATGGAGTTCTAGCTGCACAACAGATTAAACCACCACCTGAGCAGGAGGAGTGGGCTGGGTGGGATGGCCAGGATTGGGTGGCAGCAGGCTAAGACTGCTCTGGACAATCAGGTTTGGGGTAACTCGGGAGCACGTGAGCCTTCTGTGTCTCCTAACAGCATGAGGGTAGGAGACAGGTTGTGGCTGTTGCTGGGATGTATTGGAGTGAGGCTGCCATCTTATTCCCCATCCTGCTTCTATCCCTTACCTGACCAAAGCAGCAGTGGCTCTGGCTTTGCAGGGCACATGAGCAATGTGGAGAAGAAGGTCCTGCACGTTTAGCTGCTCCTGAGAGCTTGCTGCCAGTTCTGAATGTGCTTGGAAGCGGCCCCGGTTGCAGGCAAGAAAAAGTAAATAGTTCTTTTGTAAACGAAGCGGTTTGATAGCACCAGGCATAGCAACTAGACGTGGGACCAGAGCTTTGAATTCCCACAGGTGCTCTTCTGAGTGGCATGCCTCTTCTTGTGAGGGCCCACCAGGTATGTGGAAGGGCAGAGTGAATGTGCTTTGTACTGTGTAATCAAGTGTGTGGAGTACAGAGGAAAGATAAAAGGCCGTAGCAGAAGGACACGTAGCGCTGCGCCGCTGCATCTCTGCTGGCTCTTCACAAGCTCCCAGTAAGTGCAGCATGAGGGAGAGAGCTATTAATAGTTCTGCTCAGCATGGCTGCACAGTGGAACAGCACGAGGGAATATGGGAGCCATGAACTCTAAAGCAAAAAACTTCAGGCACAGAAGACAGCCTCAAAACTGTAATAATTAACAAAGGAGGGGAAGAATATGTTTAATACAGGTTATTTATGAAGCTACAAGAGAATGCCTCTGCATTAAATAAAATTTAAATGAAGCCTTGCACCTGAGCCAGAGAGAGAAGTGTCCCAGCTCACTCTCATATTCTATAAATGTTTTTCTGAACAGATCAATTAAAGCCTGTGCTATACAGCTGCCTAATAAATAGTATATGTGCTGGAACCTGTTCATCTCATTTTAGTAAATATCCAGGTCCTCCTCAGGGTTCTCATATTCTTCTGCAGCTATGAACTACTTCCAAAAGTTATATGCTTTCAGAAATTGTTGTTAGAAGAGTACAGGCCTGAATTTCTGTCAAAAGAAAATTATAGAAATGCATATACATTCAGTTTGACAGAGTCCTCAGACAGTAATATTTAGTGAAGACTGTGATTTTATCCAGTGATAAAATAGTATGACTTGGTTATTTGTACATGCCAGACACTTACATAAACACACTTCTAATTTTAGTGCATAAAGTGAATACTTTCAGTTTCCTGAAATTACCAATGCTACAATCATGACTCTCAGGCAAGAAGAAGAAATTGCTATTAGTGCATTCCCACAGAGGAAAACAGTATGTTTTGGAATAACAGTAGCTACTGAAGGCCATGAAGATAATGTATGTAGAACATGATATCTGAGAAAATATCATAATATTTGTATGAGGGTATTATGCAGTATTTATGAGGAAACCTTTCCTGTTAAATGTTTATACCTTGACTAAATCCTATAAAAAATGCTAAGCACTTTTCCAGGCATATTTCTATTACCACTTTGCAACAATTGTATCCCTTGTATTCAGAGGGTAGGCAAATGGCTTTAGCTGGGTCATCTTTAGCTGGTATTTCTAACAAATATTGTGCCACGGGCAATTCCTCTTGTCAGAACACATTTATTTTATTATCTAGATGATTATGGCCATATTTTTTCCTTGTGTATTCTACCTTGATGATATCCTGAATTCTCAGATTTTGGCAAACACTTGCAATGCAATTACTGTAAATATAATACAGTGTCTCTTATCCTCAGTTTTCCCAGAACTTTAAAATTATTAAGTTTGTATCAAAACTACAAGAGAAAACAAACTGATTATGGCCATCATACATTGGTGGAGCCAGCACTGATATTGAACCTAAATATGATTATAAATAGTTAAAAACATGTACAATAAACTATGCAAATTCTCACACACACATTTTAAGAAAGATAAAGATGTAGGCTACTTATTTCAATATTTTCAGTTAATTTGGAATAACAGTTCCAACTTATAGGATGTGGTTTTGTTTTAATTCAAGGTGTAAAAAAAAAAAGGAAAACAATTTATACTTTAAAAACAGGGACTTGAATGTGAGTTTTCACCCTCTCAGATGTCTTATTAATCAACCTCTAGTGCCATTTCTATTACTGCTTTTATATGAACAATCACTGGGAAAATGAAATAAGCAGCTATTTGAAACCATGTCTCCTGAATCCTAGCTGACTAACTTTTTAGCTTGAGAGTTTTAATAATTCATCTCTAACAGCTCTCATTTGCTTTGCATTTTCTTAGCTTTCTATTAAGACTTTATCAAAATAATTAATTTCTTTTATTTCTTATTTTAATTTACTCTCTTTTCAAATGCATAAACATTGGAGGTTGAAAAATAGCCTGACTAGGCTCTCTGGTGACTCTGTAGTACAAAGTGCAAACTGTCTTGTTTAAGGTTTATCAGAGAGAACACATGGGATTATGAAAGAATGAACATTAAGATAAACCAGAAACAGGATCTTTCTGAGTCACCATGCTCCTCTAGAAATACCTTATTTGCAATGAACAGGAAAAGATATGCAACAGAAGTAATGACTAACAAATTTACCTAAAGCTTGTGTCAATAACTTCATTAACAATGGAATTAATACACTGTAACTTTTTTCCTAGTTGTACAGTTTATTATTAACTTATTATTAACTTATTATTAATAACTTATTATTAGTTATTATTAAATAACTTATCCATCTATAAGAAAAAATAGCCAGGATCAACCAAATCTGCTTGGACCAAAATTGATGTGATATAACTGACTGGTGAATTCCTGTTAGTAAAACTCTTGTAGATGTCAGTATGGGAGAGTCTTCTTGGGCAACTCTAGTTCAAAAGATCTAAAAACTAGATCTTAAAATGAGATTAGGTTTGGTCTCCTATCTGACAAACATACCATAGCATATAGTTAAATGTTGTGTTGTCATTTTATAGCTATTTTATCGGTTTGCTACAGGCAGTACAATAATATTGGGGGGAAAAAAAGGCTGTAATTATATTAGAACAAAATAAAAGTTTCAGATAAGGATCCTGAGTGACTGGATCTCTATTTCCTCTTAACCATGACTGCTAAGCATAAAGGTTGCAGCAGCATTATTACAAGAGGGGTACATTTCTAGAGGATCCAGTCTCTGGTGGTCTGCTGGCCATAAAACATTTCCTCAGGCAAGAACTCTTTTGAAAGTGCCATAGGCTTTTTCCATATTACTAGTGCTGCAGGCCTTTAACTTCTTAAACATCTAGCATTGTTTGATGGTAAAGGAGCTCGGGGAGGACAAACAAGGATGAGACTGTACAGGGCAGCACCTCTGAGGGTGGGGAATGATGCTTGTGTCTGCCAGCATCTGTCAGCGGCCACCCTCCCTATGTGCCATGGCGCTGCCTTGTGAGCATGACCTGCTCAGACCTGCAGCAGGACAGGGGCTGGCACCATTTGGACAGGAGCAGGGCATCTGGCAAATCCATTCCATTTTCTTTTGATTGCATAGTATGGTTTCTCCATAGGAGTACACAAGCACTAAATATGCAGCCATTAAAAAAAAAAAATTTGGTTGTAATTGTATTAATCCCCATAGCTTACATTAATATCAGTCCTTCACACATTTTATAGGCTATCTTTGCTTATTTAAGAAAATAAAAAGGAATAAGGAAAGAAAAGCCATGAAATAAAGTGATGTGCTATTAAGCTTCAGCAAATCTCTGTGTGGGGCTAGTTGCTGTGTGACGTTAGCCAACAAGGAATGAGTAACAACAGACCTGCTTTATGTTCTCAAAATATTCACCTAAAACTCCAGAAAAACTGACTCTCCAAAGAGAAGGCAATCATGGCATTCTCTGATACTGGAAATGGAAATGCTGACCTTAAAAAAAAAAAAATCTTTCATTTGCCTGAGGTTTCTACCCACAATTCCTCCCATGATAGTTGGATATATGCAAGACTTGCAATACAATCCCATTTTTGGCAGGAAATACACTGCCATCAGTACCTCCTTCACTCCAGCCTCGTTCTTCTATCCCTGAGTGAGAAATCACATGAAGCTGATGTCTCTGAGCAATAACATGTGATACCATGCAGCACCATTGTCTTTTTGTCCCAGTATTCATGGACAGTCTTCCCTAAATGGCTACTAAAGAATGAAGAAATTATGAGTTATGAACTAGCCTAGGGAGAGAGTTTGGCCTGAAGGCACCTGAGATCTGGAGGGTAGATTATTGTGGTCCTGGAGAATACGTAGAGGCCAGCTGAATTCACTGATTGGTTGCTTAAAGGTAAGAAAGCAAAGCTTTCTCCTCTGCCTTTCATCAGTAAGTCTCTATGGACCTCTCTTTATGTGCTTGATTTCATACCTTTCCTACCCACATACAGGACATACCATGATTTTGCATTTGATTTATTCTAATGCAATAAGCTTTGCAAGAGCAAGTCTCCTTTCCTGAGTAGCTGTGTGGATATTCCCTGTTGGTGGAGACATGATAGCAGACATCATCAGAGAAGGCAAAAGGGAAATGATAAAGCAAGTAGATGTTTACCTACTGAAACCCAAACTGCAAAGAGGGGTAAAAGGAGTTAATGGCTGTTAAAGTTTTTCTGGTAAGTGGTGTCATTTATTTTTCTTTTTACTGGTTCCTCTCTTTCTAAAAGTTGAAATTTCAGCTTTCATAGCAGACAGTTCATTGATACTGTAGAAACTAATCAGAAATTAATTTCAAAGAAAAACAAGATGTGGAGAGGTAAAATTGTGAAATCCCGTTTTTTTCCTAAAATATTAATCAACAAGGTTCAGCCTTTGCGTATAAATTTTTCAATTTATTTTTTCTACCAGAAGAGGCTATAAACCAGAGATTTCCTTTTGGAACTATTTAAAGTACAACACACAAGAAAGGCAAAACTAAAATCAAGTCACAATTAATTCTGAAACTGGAGTTGAGCAGTAATGCAAGACCAGCTACTGAAGCTTATGCAAGCCACTTTACCCAAAGAGGCTGCCACACAGTCTCCTAGCCTGGAAAATAAAGCTGGAAAGAAGGCTCTGTTATTGACTTTTCAAGCTGAGTGCCGTGAGATCAGAGATGATTTTCTCACATTTGAAAAAACAGACACAACAGAGAAAGATACAGTACAGCAAAAGTAGGGAAGCATGTTTTGGTGTTCATGTTCTCAGGGTACATGGCAGCTGGTCAGTCACAGATGGATGCTCTGAGCTGGCAGGTCAGCCATGACAGCTGTTGCTTTAAACCTTGGCTTGCTTCCCTAGTGGATAGGATCATGGGGATAAAATCTCCTTCCTTCCCTCATTCCCTGCAAGCTAGGCCCAAGTGAAGGAGTTGTTCTCCACTATGGTATTGGTGCAGTGTGGTGCAGCTCACCTCCCAGTTCAGAAGGAGTGACAAGAGACAAGGTGAGGTTATTTGAAGAAGGACGTGCAGCCCTGGGATGGCAGAGCAAGAGCTCATGCACAACCTGCACAGCCCAAGAGCTGCGGCTTGTGCACAAAGACCAGAATTGCCCAGCCCTGCTAGCCTTAGGCACTGCATCCTGCAGCAACTCATCACCTTGCTTTTGCTCTGTAGTGTTGAGTTTCCCTTTGCGTGTGCATATATAAAGCACATCAGTCTCTAAATAAATAAAGTGTGATATATTTGGAGTTACTAGTTAGACCTATTTTTTGTCATTCCCTTAAAGGTCTTGATAATACTACAGCCCTTGAAAGTTAATAGCTTGTTGTGTTTGAATTTTTCTCCTCTTTGTATTCCTTCTGTCAATAGTCATTAGAGGCTATCTAATGACTACTGATTACTGCCATAGGTATGGTAGTATGATGAGCTCTGAGCAGGTTCTTCCAGGTGATCTAGCCTAGTATCTTTTTTTATTACACACAATTGCTATTTAGAATCAACCATTTGTTCATAAAATTTCAATTACAAAATGAAGAAACAAGATAAATATAACTGATAGCTCTGTGTTCCTCACCAGATCACCCCAGAGACAGTTATGGACCAAACATCCATAAAGGTCCTTTTCTTCTTCATTTTCTGAACATTTGCAAAATTGCTGCCCTGATGTCACTAGGCAGGACCAGCTAAATGATCAGCATTTTAAGGTCTCAACTTAGACCTCCCTTAGAACCATGGTACACACTTTTGCAGTGAAACATTCTACACTGATGTGAAGGCACTCCTAGAAATAGCATGTAGCCATGTTTCCTAGGTAGAAAACCCCATCTGGGGAAACTTCCTCCCTTGGATACAGAGCTGAGAATCCTTATTGCTTGGGGATCACTACAGCAGCTGTGAGAATCTGAGGAAGGGGAGAGGTAAAGCAGGGACAGCTAAAGGAACACTTTGCTCAAGGTATAGGACATGGCCTCAAGTTACACCAGGGGAGGTTTAGAGAGTAGAAAAAAATTGTCCCCTAAAAGGATTGTCATGCACTGGAATAGTGTTCAAAACACTTGTGGATGTGACACTTGGGTACAGAGTTTAGTGGTAAACACGGTGATGCTGGCTTAATGATCTTAGAGGTCTTTTCCAACGTTAATGATTCTGTGATTCTGTGATTCATGCATTGAACACTGCTGAACAGAGTCAGGAAATATACATGTGTGCTCTGAGCTTGCAGCTGCTGAGACAGAAATGCTTTCTTTTAATTTCTTGCAAAGTCTGAAAACACAAGCTGAAGAACCAGAGGAGCTCAGTTGTCTCTAGGAAATTCAAACAAACTTAAGGATATTAGTGAAATCATGACTGGGAAGTCCTGAAAGACATTTGCTAACATTCATTTAATCAGGGCATAAATGTAACTGTACTGTGCTTTCTTTCACCACCTAAAATGTCATCTCTCTCACTGTTATGTAATAGATTATGGAATATAGGTGCAATCACATTCAATTTTTTCTAGAACAGATTACACAGATGCCAATCTACATACGTAAATGCAGCTACAACATGGCTATTTTTGAACAGAATAATTTCCAAGTCTTGTGTTTGTTTGGAATCGGGACATATTTATTCATTTGCATTATTTAAAACTTTCTCCTGCACAAAAGTACTCATTAGAGAAAGAATGCTTAGTATGTCTATAGAAATGAAACATCGTAATAATTAATCTTTAAAATTGTGTGTGTGTGTATATATATATATAATGTATTCATAATATTTATGTATGTAGAAATCTCTATTGTATGTGCAGATTTCCATATTAAAAATCTGCACATATAATAGAGATTTCTCCGAACATAAATATTATGAATACATGTACTAGAGACATATCTATGTATACACACAATTTTAAAGATTAATTATTTTTCATTACCTTATATCAAAAAGTCAAGACTCAGCTTTCCACAGTGCTTTTTGTTTACTGAACACAGGGGTTTTTGGTGTACAGAAAGGGATGTCTTCTGATTTCCTCATGCACACTCCTTGCTGTGCTGGGAGCCAGGAGCTAAGCAGTGTTTTTTCCTGCTCCTCTAGTCCAAGTCCTCAAGCCACACAAGGATATCCTTGGCACTCTCCCACTCCCACATCGAGGAGATGCTGGCCAGACTGCTTGGTTTTGTCGCCTACAACAGATAGACTATAAATATAAACACAAACTGGGATTTCTGGAAGAGCAAATCTGATCACCTTGCTGTGATGGCTGTAGAGGAGAGATTTATGCCTCTGCCACACAGTGCAGCCAGGCTGTCCTGCAAGCCTGGGGAGATGGAGATGCAGATGTACCAAAAGCTATGTGAACTATACCATGGAGCAGTGCTGATGAAGGAAGCACAGCTTCCTCTCTGCCCTTTGCCCAGCAAGGAAAGAAAAGGTAAAAACCACTTCTCCCTTAATGACTTCCAAGCCCTGGTGACAAGGAAAATAATTTGTCATTGCTTCCATGTAACAAATCTCTGGCTAGACATCAGGAGAGCATTTTTTTCCACAAAGCAAGGCCTCCTTCACCCTCTTTCTTCAGGATTTGTGTGGCAAATTTGTGGGGTTTTGATGAAAAGAAATCTAGATTCGCTTCTCTGTAGAGAACAAGATTATGCAGGGTTAATATCTATTTCAAAAAGGAAGATGATTTGAAAGTGAATAAATATCTAAGAATTTCTTCAGGGTATAAATTCCTCTACAGCAGATTGTGCAACCAGGCTGTATGTAAAACTTTGCCTGCTGAGGTTGTGCTTTTTTTCTGGTTTTATTTTAGGTAGCATCCATAGAAATTTTGTCAAACACGACTTTGGTGCCAACTCATATGCTGCATATGGCCTGAAGTGTTGGGCTGTTTGGGGTTTTTTGGGGGCATGGGGAGAAGAACAACAATGTTTTGGTTCACACACACAATCCCCAAGTCCTCACATTTCACTGAGTTTTCAGGAAATGAGCATATGGCTTTGAAAAATCCACCTCTGAGTCTTGGGCTGTGTCAGCTGTAATGAGGAAAGGAGAAGCACAAAATGCAGGCAAATCACATATATATGTCTAGCACAGGAAGGGTATCTTCAAAGAAAACTGAAGGAGTTGGATACTTCATTGGGGAAGACAGACTTGGATTTGGGTACTGAGCACATCAACTTTTTGGAAGCCATATGCTTTCAACACATGCTGCAGAAGGGGCTGTATTATCTGTTGTGCACCATTAGCAAGCAATTCTCACAAAACTCTAAATCTCAAATCAAAAATTGGTCTTCTGCAGAAATAAAAATGTCCACCTTTATGAGGGTTGGGCTTCAAGAGCTATGATTTGTCTGTGATGCTGCTCAAAAAGAGACTTTTTTTTTTTTCCCAAAAGGAAATACTTTCTCTTCTACCTTTTGCCCACCAGTAGCTGAAATTGTGAATTTTTGGAATCAAGAATCCAGGAAGTATAGATAAATTGTTGCAACTCTAGGTATTTTCTACTTGATAGTTGGAAATTTTAGCAAGTAAAGAAAAGGGTATTATTTAGAGTCTCTATGCACTGAAAAAGTGAATGAAGGGCAGCTTTGCTGTTTGCTCTGATAGGTACAGATCGGGCCATCAATTAAAAATCTCTAGCCTTGCTGTTGCATACTTTATTAAGAGAGCAGAAGCCTGCAAATAATAATAAAGAATAAAATTTTTGTCTAGTTGGGTTACCTTTGGTAATTATTTACTTTCTTCTTTTCTTCTGAACTTCCCGAGTAAGGACCCATGACAGACATCAGGGAAAAAAGCATTCCCCAGAGACGTCTAAGGCTATCAGAAGCCAGAAGCACTATATTGTAAAGTCCATTGTCACTAAACTAAAGCTCAGTAGAGGATACATCCCACTACTATGTGAATTTTTAGTCTGGGTATTGGAGGAAAATACTATTTTGTCAGTCTGCTTGAAGACTTGCTGGTGAATGGCTATAACTTGCTGTTCCATGCATGGTATCTTCACAATTTCTACCCAGTGAGCTCACAAGGTGGGCACCTGAAATGAAAATGTAAGTGAATGAAGTTAGGCACACAGCACCAGCTAGGCAGTAAAAGACAGCTGCAATTCTGAGAAGTACAAACCAAGATCAATGACATTTCAAAAGCATCCTGAAATTGTTTACTGCCAGTAAAGCACAAATGCCTTTGACTGGGTATAAAGCTAGAGTATTTGATGTCTGCTCTTGTTCCAATGTCTCTTAAATGAACAAGCTTTAAATACATAGTTTTTTATATGCTGCACTTTTGTTTCCTTTTATGTAATGGATTATTCAGAGCACTTTCTTTGGGATAGAATTTGTCAGTCAGATGGAAGTTATTTGATTTCGCAAACACATTCACATAGCAAGACATGTGCCTTTTATACTGAACATTAATGCAAATACATGCACTCTACCTAATTCAAGGAGACACCATTCTGTTAGAGCTCCCATGCTAATCCACAGCTTTGCTTTGACCCCCTTACACAAAATCAAAGTGAAAAAAAGGTATGAAGATGTTCAAATGTCCTTGCCAATAGCAACAGGGGAACAATTCTGACCATGCCCAGCAGACAGCAGTCATGGAGCTGTTCTTTGAGTATTTCATGCAAAGTTAAATTTGGAAATGATAATTGTAGGACCTGAGAGACAGGTATCAAAGATTACAGAGTTTTAGAGTGAATGTGTTTTACATGGGACAACCCCAGGGAGATGACTGGAGTTTAAACATTCCCAGTGCTCTCTGGGTTGTGCAGCCTCCAAGGCAGAGAGAAACACACAAGTATTCATGCCCTATTTTAATGACCTGATCTCAGTTTAAGAGCCCTGTTGTTCTGCCTACCTGTGGACAGCAGGATGAAGATCACTATGATTTTTTTTTTTTCCTTCCCATAAGGATTTTCTGGCCAGGAAGAGGAAAAAAATCAAAGCCACTGCAGTGTGTTATATAACTTCTTTTTTTCTTTCTTTCTTTTTTTTTTCCTTCAGATGAGAAAGTGTTGATCCTTCCCTTTTTAACAGCCTGGCTTCCCAGCTGCTGGTTTCCTTGCTTTCATTACAAAGTTCTACCATGTTAATTTGATCCTTTCTCACTGTTACATCATTCTCTCACTTTAGCCTGGGAAGTTTGTTGCAAGTGGACCTCATTCATTTCAAATGAATTGAATGCTTTCAATTTTAACCAGACTGAAGTTGTGATTGTGCGTTGTTTATCCGTAGTATGAATGGGGGGAAAATCTTCTTGCTGGGAAGAGATCAGAGGAGATTATTTAGCCTGAACTGTCTCCACTCCCAGGACTGAGATTGCCTTAGGTAAGTTTGCTGACCTGTGGAATACACCTTTCTTTACTCATCTGCTTTTCCTCTGTCATTTTAATATTACACTGCCAACTATCTATTTAGGTTGTACACTGCTATCCTGAGATGAGTTTAATTTGCTGCTGTGAACAGGTAAAATCTGTTTCTTTGTTCATTGCGGGCACAAGGTGATATGTTTTCAAATGGTTTCACTATTCATAGCTGAGAAATTTTCATCAACACAGCTGCTTTCTATGTAGCTACAAACGTTTGGAAACCTTACACACAGCAGTCAGAGTCACTTGTAAGAGGTGCTTCATGCCCATTGACAAAGCTGTCATTTATGGCTTCCCTTTAATTAAATATTGCTAGAAATTTAGTCTTGGTACAACATTTCAGACTAATATGGGAAAATCCTTTTAAACTGCATAACAGATCAACAAGCCTACATGGCTCTCCCGCTGTTCTATTGGCTGGATGAAGCTGAAGTACACAAAATGTGAACATTGTTCAGCTTTTAGTGCCATTTCTGTTCCTACTGGCTTTACTAGCAGTATAATTAGAGATGCCAGTTAATGTCAGTGATAGTTTATGTGAATGGTGGTTTATTTAATTTTAATTAATACGAGGGAAATCTTCAACCTCTTTCACAACAGTTTATCAATAGGGTTTTTTCATCTGTTTGAATCAACTTTTGAAAAATTAGAAGGTCTATAAAAGTTTCCCTGTTCAGTATCAAGCATAAGCAATTAAACAAATAAACAGTTTTCCAATGGAATGGTTCTCATCCTGAGAAGAATTTTACTCCATGCTGACTATTTCCTTTGGCAGGTAGTGCTGAAGATCACACATTTCTCTGGAATACTTGCACATAAGTGAGATTCTTTCACTTTTAGGCCTGCCTTTTTTCATTAGCTATTTAATAAGTACTTGTGGCTAGTGAGGTCTAAGCATTTTGTTTATTGCTTGGAAAAAAAATATAATGAGCTGTCCGCCAGTCAGAGTGCGGCTTTGCAGATTTCTTTTCATTTCTTTAAGAACACATTTCAGGCTCAGAAGACATTCTAAGAGTCAGCAAATTCTGACAAGTATGAATGATTCACTTACTGTATTTTTCTACTGTGTGGTACTCATTTCTCCTGATGCTCAATTTTACTGGCAAAGTTATCTTTGAAACAAGCTACTACCTGAATTACAAAATTCATTGTACTGCAAATTTGGCTGAATGGATCGGTTTACTTCTAACATTGATTTCTGCTATGTGGTTTACTTTGTTATGTTCACTTAAACATTTTCCTTTTTGAATTGATACATAATTCAATGACAAGCTTTCTTCTATCACGTAGAGCATTTAATTATCTTCATATCTCATCCATAGGGATGGGTATTCTCTTCTCACCCCTACACTTAGGAACATCAGCCATAGCAGTATTGCATAACAGAAGCATAAGGAAAATGCAGCTCTAGAAACATTTAACTTTAAGAACTGATAATTTTAAGTAAGTTATTTACTGGAGACTTGTCTGTAAAATCTGGTCCTGGCATTTTGCTTAGGAACATTTTCAGGCCAGTGGTGCTTGACAGAAGTCCTGTTTGCCAATGTATTTCCAAGTGTTGTTATAATTAGACCGTGTAGTTCTACACCTGTCTTCCCTCAGCAAAGAAACCAGTCTTTTTAAAGGGGAAATCTCCAATGCCACGGTCAACAGATTTTATTTCCTCATGCACTTCCCATGTGGCTTTGAGTTGTGCTGAATGAATGAATCCTCTAACACTAGGTCTTAATTCAGATTCTAAGCGCTGGCTGGGGGCAAATCCAGCTCTGCAGATGTTTTCTTTTGGCAGGGTGTATATTGGCAGGGCGCATATTGGCAGGAACAGAACTTTGTTTATTTGAAATGTTTCTTCCACCTCTCAGTTCTGACTTGTTTGTTTGAGGAACATTGTCCTTAGATATAAAAACATCCTTATTTTATTGCCAAATGCCTGAGCCATGGGTAGTCTTTACAACTGTTTCAAAACCCCTCACATTTGTGGGTTTTTTGTCTTGCTCTGCATCTGGATATATCAGTATCGCTGTAAATTAAGGAAGGGGAGAAGAAAATCCAAACCAAAATAAACAAAAAATCCCAACATACTCCAGGTAAAGATAATGGAGCAGATGAACAAATGCTAGCTAAGAATTACTTTGTATTGGGGAGTAATAGAAATGTTAAGCAAAGAGGCCATGAGTATATAATAAAACATGAGTATATCTAATAAGGCATAATGGCAATGTTGGACTATTTAGCAGCTGTTATACAGCAAGGAAGCTTCAAGAAATTCACAAGAATCAAAGTAAGTGGCAACAAATTCTTTTTGAGTTTAAGAATCCTGCTTATTCTGTACAATCAAATTTTATTTAGTGATGCTGACTAGCACCTGTAAAGTAGAAGACTTTTCAGCAAGAGAGGATGAATAGTACAGCTTCAAGAATGTATTGATTACTGCAGCGACGGGAGAGGTTGTGCCGGTGAAACTGTGATATGTTCATTCTTCCGAATCCAAATAATGGGATTGTGTGTTCTGCCTCTGTGAGAGGTATTTGAGCCCATGTAACATTTACTAATGGGTCTGAATCATCTTCAAACATGTATGGCATAAATAAAATGTTTCCCTATGCTGTACACATAGAATTAAAAGGTAGACTAGATAAAGTTTCTAGCTCAAGGGCATAGAGGAAGACCAAATCTGGCCATTGCTCTTGTCAGCTGGTGCAGCATTTATCACGTTGCTGATTAAGTGGAGGGTCCTACATTCTATTATTGGTGATGCTGGTCTGACAAGGAGTCCTGGTAAGGTGGCATACAAATGAACCCTGCTAATTTACGTACCATTAGAAACACAAGACAGAAGGAAGAAAATCAATGCTTTGTTTTATAGTAAAGAAAAAATCAATGAGGAAAGAAATGGTGTTTCCTAGGATCTCAGAAAATGTTTTGGGCTATGGGGAATAGTTAGAGGGAATTAAAACTATTTAATACAAGTTGCCAGTGTCCCTTTAGAGAACGATCGTCTAGAACTATCATTTTGTAATAAAAACATGAGTAAAATCCAGAAGTTCAAAGTTAGGAAAAGGAAGTAATATCAAGAAGAGACTTCTGTTGTTTTTTTTTATTTTAAATTAAACTGGCAGCCAACTTCACTGACTCTATGAAAACTGAAGAAAATGTGTTAATAAATAAAATTTAAAAACAAACATGTGCAGCAAATGAGAAGCTGCATGTAATCCCAAAATCCACAAGACAGGTTTATCTAAGAGAACTGCCAGAGGTCAATTTCTAGTTTTGTTTTTCTGTCTCTTACAGTAGCATATAAAGGATTGCCAGGGGAAAAATGTAAAAACAGGCCAAAAACTGGAATAAAGTTCTCATGGTGTTGACTCTTGCTCTTGGCAATCTGCAGTTTAGAGACACCCTGAACCAGAGGTTGCATCAGGACCATCCTATTTAATAGTCTCTGACATTACTTTCATAATTTTTAACTGTGCTTTAAAGACAGCACTCTGATTGAAAACAAACAAACAAAACCAGAAACCCACTATTCAAGTATGTATAATATTAAAAAATACTGGGTTTGATTTATTTTAAACTTGTTAATTTTTCATTGAGTACCCCTACATTCTACAGCACAACAAATGCTGAAAAATTGTTCTCCTAAGTCCTTCCTCACTCAGTTTCACAGTTCACAGAATCAGAGAGTGACAGAATAAGCTGAGCTGAAAGGACCCACAAAGATCATTGAAGTCCAACTCCAGGCCCTGCACCCTACTAATCATATCGTGTGCCTGAGTGTGTTGTCCAAGCACTTCTTGAACTCTGTCAGGCTGGTGCTGTGACCACTTCCCTGGGGAGCCTGTTCCAGTGCCCAACCACCCTTTGAGAGAAAAACCTTTTCTAATATCCAGCCTAAACCTTCCCTGACACAATTTCAGGCCCTTCCTTCAGGTCCTGTCACTGGTCACCAGCCCTTCCTCTTCCTCTCACAAGGAAGTTGCAACTGCAGTGAGGTCTTTCCTCAGTCTCCTCTTTTCCCAACTGACCGAGTGACCTCAGCTGCTCCTCACATGGCTTCCCCTCAAGGTCCTTCACCATTTTTCCTGCCCTCCTTTGGATGCTCTCTAATAGTAATGTCTTTTTTATATCGTGGCACACAAAACTGCTGCCAGAACTTGAGGTGAGGCTGTCCCAGAGCAGAGCAGAGCAGGAAAATCCCCTCCCTTGCCCAGTTGGCCATGCTGTGCCTGATGCCCCATAGGACAGGCTTGGCCTTCCTGGCTGCCAGGGCACTGCTGACTCATGTTCAGCTTGCCTTCAACCAGGACTCCCAGGTCCTTTTCTCTGACATTGCTTTCCAGCATCTCATTCCCCAGTCTACATTCCCTACATTCATCCAGGGTTGTCCCATGCCAGGTGCAGAATCCACACTTACCCTTATTAAATATTATTGCCCTGCCCTCTGATTTGTCTAGGTTATCCAACAGATTTCTATTTTCTCTTGTTCTCTGTGCCCAAATGTAATTTCTCTGTTAGGCTGTTGTGACCTTTGATATTTATTTTATCTGAAATATAAATCATTCAGTAACTCTAAAAATAATTTTGCTCTTATGTTTATCTTTATAAGTACTTTTTGTACCATAAAGACATTTGGTGTATGAATTTATGCTGTGTCATAAGGATGGTCTCTGTTTTCTCCTTCTTCCTAACAGTTCCTAATATTAATCTTTTCTTTTTGACTGCCAGTGAGCTTCGTAGAGTAGATTTTGAATACCTACCAACAGTGCCTCAGGAGTCTTTCTTAAGTGATAATATACACCAAGTTAAGTCCGTTTGCCCTTTGTTTTAATGTAGCTTGTCACATTAGATGAAATTTTGACACATCCAGGTAACCAAGGGCAACCACCAAACCAGGGCCGGAATGTAAAGAGTAGATTTATCTGGTTACCTCTCTAACAACGCTGGGCAGCACAGACACACAGGGACCTGGGCTCTGTTTGCCTTAGCTCATCCTACAGAGGGGGTGGGGTTCACTGCCTGCCTCACTGGAACAAAGGCTTTGGGCATGTCTGACAGTGTGTGGTGTGTTCTCTCCATGGGAATTCTTCCTCTAAAACCAGACAACACTAGGCATAATAAATGGAGTTTTCCCATACTGACATTTTTAGCATTCCCAGCTGCAAGGTCACTTTGAATGAAACTATTCACTCCTCTATGACATATCTTTCAGTTTTCACCCTTTTCTCCCAGCACAATGATTGACTTTACTACATAGCTGAACACTGTAAGCCTGTCTGAGACAATCCTAAAATCATTGATCATGGGAAATATGACAAGATCATATATTGAAGAGAATTGTAGGTGAAGTACTGCATTTTGCCAGAAATTGCATTGAAACCAGAAGTCTCCCACCACTCTGAACATAAGATTAACTTCAGAGGAACTAGGTACTTTTGGGGAAAAAAGTTCAGAACGCATAGAATAACTCTTGGACCACTTCAACGATCTTCTGAAGGAGATGAGGATGCACAGTTCCTGGACAGTGCATTCAAATCTTCCAAAACCAGCTAGTGTTATGGCCTGATTTCCTCCAAGAGCTTCTGATGTAGTTTGTTTCAAAAAAATGCCTAGGCTTTTATTTCCATTGCAAAACTAAAATATATTATTTCCAGTGAGATGAATCAAGGAATAGAATATACTCTGTTATGGTCAGTACCAAGAACATATATGCACTCTTGGGTTGTACCTAAATTTGGGACACTGTGCAGGAGAACAGTGTATGGCATAAAATGGGAAAGATGGGAAGTTTCATTCTATTCTTACTTTATACACACACAGGAGTAAATCTGGTGAAGCAGTTGAATAAAATCAGTACTGCAGCTAAGTCCAGACACTCAGAGAAGAATATTCAGTGAAGGAGAAAAAGTCTATATTGAGCAAGAAACTGAGGAAATTCTTTTCTGCCACAAATGAAAGCCTTGCAATAGAGCTCTGCACTCTGCTGGATGAAGACTTTTTAACGAGATATTTTGTCAAATGGTTCTGATTGATCGAATCAGACTGAATACAGCCATGGAACTGTAGCTGCTTCAGTGGAATTTTCACCAGAAGGTATTTGGATGGCACTAAAATAACTTTCACTCAGGGGTTGTGGCAATTGCACAGGATGCAGGAAAGCTTCATGTTTATCCTTTGCTGTCCATACAAGTTGCAAGTGAGTCAGTCCTGTTGGGTGAACTTTGATTCGTGAACTTTGATTCATGAACTTCTCTCTCCATATTTAAGTAAATAATCCTTGACAAGGAGAGAGAATGTTGATATCTATAAATAATAGATGTGGGTCTGGACAATATGAAAATGCAGCACTGAGAGTGTTACTGAATTGTGGCTTTTGAGAATGAAAACCAGATATTCTGGAATGCTGTGTAGCTCTTCACCATCAAACAAAATTTAATATGAATTATTTAATTTGATCACAATCCAAGTTCCTACTTCTTAAAAAGAATTGAAAATCACTTTACTTTTTTATACATCAACGATCCAGAAACACCACAGAAATTTTTCTCAGATGTATTCTCCCTCCTGAACACATCCTTCCATATTCTGCCTTTCACAGTGTGATGGTCTCAAAGAAACTTTAAATGGAGACAGCAAACCAGAAGATTGGGCTAGTTCATTAAACTTTCTAACCATACTTTTATCTGAATTTACATACCTGTCAAAAAACAAAGGATTTTGCAAAAAGAGTGTGATGATGTTCCAGCCCAGCCCTCCCAGTTAAACCTGCCCTCTGGCCCTTTGCTGTCATCTTTCTTCCCTGCCTTTCTCTCAGGCAGGCCACTTGCTGCATTGCCAGAGCAATTCTACAGGCTGAGCTGAGACTTCTTCTATTTTCCTGTCCAATGAGGCTTTATTGTGCAGGAAGGGAAAAGATCAGAGGAAGGCAGAGGATGTTTTTTGTTTCAGTTTTTGTGGGGCTTGTGGGATTTGGTTTAGTTTTAACATTTAAATTATACAATTCTGGGATGACATTTTCAGGTCTATTTTCTAAATTCCTCTTAGATAACTAGAGGTAAAATAATTTATTAGTTCTTTTATTCTAGTTCCATTCTGAGTACAAAATAATACAAGTTGTGACGCTCCAGCTTCACCTGTATTACTGCTTCTTTCCCACCCTGACGCAGTATCAATGCAACTGACAAAATATAGTATGTATCTCAAATCTGAGAGATTTGACCTGAGGCTTGTCATCAGGTTCCTGCAGGCTTGATATAATTGACTATTTGGCTTTGACAGCCCTTTCCAGCAACTGAGTCAATTAACCCTGGGGACTGAGGGTTCCCCACACCAGCACAACACTCAGTTTCTCCCCCCTAGGCAAGAATTTAATGGATAATCTGGAGCAAATTTCCTCCCAAATCACCTACTGAAACCTCTGTTTAAGATGAAGAAGGATTGGGGGACCCATGTGCCACAGATCAACAAACAAATAACAAAACATGTCTAACAATTCAAGAGCCCTTGATTGTCCAGATGCCAGCTAGCATGTGAAAAGAATAACACCTACCCGTGCATTTTCTTTTATCTTGTGGTGTGTTAGGCAATCTTGAGTTGTTAAGAATAAGGGCAAAAAGTTATTCTTTAATTTGAACCCAATTTCCTGGCAAATTAATCTCTGTCATGTAAATATCAAAATAAAGTAACTTTCTTTTGGACAATCTGAGCACTGCAGCACAAAACACCCAGAGAAATTAAATTACAGATGTGATCTGTGCAATGCAGTCTCAAAAAAGCAATGTAAACACCAAACTTGGAAACCAAGCACATGAACTAAGGCAGCAAAGGAAGCTGTGAACATTTTCACACTAAATCTTGCCTCTATCAAAAGCCTGAGTCAACATATCAAAGAAATCCCATCAGTACCAAGAGCCTAGATACACATCCAGTGAACTACTACTGGATTTTTTGCCTCTGCTTCAGGGATTTTTCTTCCATCTACGAATCACCGTGGATTTGTTTAACAGCAGGAACAGTTTGTTTAAAACCTCAGGTGTGCTTGATATTTTCTTTTTCCAAAATCAGTTATAACTTCTATCTTTCTAAAGAAAAATTAATCCAGAGTAAAAAAACCAAACCAAAACAAAGGCATAGTTATTTTTTTCCCCTTTATCTCATTCCACTGTTCAATCAAAAAAGTAGAAAAGGTCTGGGAGCCTGCTCTTATGTTTACTTCTTACTTAAGGCTTGGCTTGGAAAAAATTGTTTTAAAATAAACTCAGGCAAACATTTTTGAGGAGAGTTGAGAGTTTGTCCCATAATCAACAGTCTCACATCTCACACAAAACAAAAGTGGTTTTCACCAGGCTTTCAGACAAAGATAGCTAGCTCTTATTAATAACATATTCGTACTCTGGGAGAAATCCAGCCTAAGGGTCTGAGCTATAGAGGCACCGGTCACCTGCATCTCTCATCAACTTCAATGGGAAGTAGATGTCTCTGTAGATCAGAATTTACTGGCACAGGATTTCAGCCTCAGGATAAAATGAGAGTTTTTAAAGAAATTTAATTTACAGAGAGAAATATGACTGCTTGGGGTGGTTGCAAGCTGCTATGTAAGGATCTCTCCAAAGGCCCGAGCTAGAGTTTGATGGAGTAATGACAAGGGCATCTCCTTTTGTGGCTTCAACTCATATCGATTGTTACTCTCCTTAATTAAAGAAAATACAACCAACAAACCAAGCAACCAACTAAAACCCAAAACAAAACACCCTCACAACTGGAAGTGATTGATTCCAAAAGATACAGGAGGAAAATGAAAACTCCAATGGACTGTCATGCATAATACAAATAGTATGACAGCTTTGGCACTCAGGAATAACCTAGGCTCCTTGTTTCTTGAATGATCTTTATGAAACAGTTACTGATGCAAGACAAAAATTACTTCTTTGAATGAAATATATAGAATTCATTCCAATAGTAAAAGAAAATTGTATACGTGCAGATAAACGCCTGTTCTTGAATCTATTAGGGAAAAGGAATTTAAGTGGACACTTGTAAGAAAAGAAAGGCAAAAGATGACATGAAGCAAAAGGAACCTAAGTGTCAGAAATCAAACAGCTAGCAAAACAAATTTCATTTCAATGTCAGCACCTAGATTACTTTCTCATCTAACAGCTATTTTGGGGACAATGATGATGAGTGATTAGAAACTGAGTTTAAAAAAAAAGGCAGTGCTTATAGGGCATGCTAAGGAGTAGATTTTCAGAAGTCCTGGACAGTCATTTGTTTCTCTTGTAAAACTAATTTCCACATTAATTCTGATTTCTCAAGAGGGTATGGACATATTGTTTTCCACTATTTATATTTTGAGTGTTTTTTCTGTCATGTGCCAAGTTATACACCTTGACTACTTGCAAAATTAACATATGATATCAGTTAAGCTCCTGTTAGGCAAAAATGTTTTGGAAATATTTTTTTACATGGAGTTTTGAGACTGTTTTCAAAGATAAGAATGGCAAAATTATTTTTAGCCTAAAGTGAAATAAAAGAAAATTGTGATATTTGATTGTTGTCTTTTCTCTGGGACAGATGTCCCTGCTCACAGCAGGAGTGTTGGAACTAGATGATCTTTAAGATCCCTTCCAACCCAGGCCATTCTATGATTCCATGATTCTTCAGAGCAGGCCACTGCCCAGTGGGTTGAGTGAGGATCTTTGACAATCAGGCTCCTTTGTCTTTGTGTAGGTTTTGAAAGACAGTTGTCTGCCAGGGAAAGCCAGAGCTTTCCTTGGAGTGGAGAATGTAAACCCCCTTCCTGCCAAATTATTACAATTTTGCATTTAGGGGCTTTCAGGAAAAGATATGGGAATAGAAGCAACAGTTCTTTACTAGGAATATTAAAAAAAATACAAATGTAGTAGTACAAAAAAAAAAAAAAAATCACAAGCAAGCAAGCAAATAAAAGTCCTGGAAAGCCCTGACAGGGTCAGGGATATGACCCAACACCCTGTTAGTCAGGGTGTTGGAAGCAGTCTAAGTAAATCCTCCTGGAGTAACAGATGTAGTTTTGTGGAGTGGAGGTGATCCTGTAGAAAGTCCAGCAGTGGGAGATGGGTCTGGTCTTCTTCCAGAGTTCTAGTGGAAAAAATCAGATGCTAGGTGTTCCTGTGTTTCAGTTTTTATCCAGGTACCAACAGTTGGCTCCCCCCACCCGGGTGGAGCATGTCCCAGTGGAATGATGTAATGTGTCATGTCATTGGTGAGCCTTAATGACCCATTAGCAGAAGATATCTCCCAGAGGATGGACGAGTGGTAAAGAGATAAGAAACACTGCCCCAGCTGGTTTTAATGGCTGGCCCATTATCAGAAGGCATCCACCGCCCCTCTCCCCTGGAGTTATAAGAGATAAACATCAGATGAAATAGAACACACTTTTTTTTTTGTTACATAACCCAAGACATTTTTGTAGCTATTTGCTTGGCCTGTCAAAAGTCCTAGCTAGCCAAATCCTTTCGGAGTCCTGAAGGTACCAGATCTTCCTCTTCTTCTTCTGTTAATGCTGCTGATCTTAAGCAGAAGCTAAGGTATAGCTTTGTATGGAATTACTGCATTGAGTCAGCAGCCTGAATCTGCATTAGAAATCAGTAGTTGTGTTAAATCCGCATTAATTTTAATAATGGGGGAAGGAAGGATGCATTTTGAAAGTCTTTAAAGGCAAGAGTTTAACACTGTGAGGATTACCAAATTGGGGATGATAGTTGATTCAGGCAAACCAATTAATGGATGATTTAATATCCTGATATTTCTCCAACAACCATTTTATGCCTAGAGCAAGATTCAATTTTTTTTTTTTTTTTTTTTTTAGCCAGACTTTTTTGTCAGTTCTTGGTCAATGGCATCTGCTCTAAAACCAAGTTGAAGAACAGGAAATGCCAAAGTAGGAATTGACAGATTAGAGCACAAGGCTTGCTCACATGAAAATTTATTTGGGTCATGCTTACAGAATATTTTCTGATTAGAGGTGGAATTATTAGAAGAAAAAACATAGAATCACAATATTACTAAGTTTGGAAAAGACCTCTAGGATCACATGTTTAATCCAATCTCTCTCTAAACTCTGAGCAGAGCTGCAGATGGGCATTAAGTGAGGTTTGCTCACCTTTTCCTGCTGACGATGGTTGCCTTGACAGTGGAGATGCCTGAGCCCTGGTCAGTCTTTCTCCAGGAAGATAGTTAAAGCACAGCAGTATTAAGTGAGTAATTAATTCCCAGTAGCTTGATGGTTAGGGAAGGTAGGACTATGGAGTTAAATACCCTCAGGTGGGGGAGGGAAGAAAC
This sequence comes from Acrocephalus scirpaceus scirpaceus, assembly GCA_910950805.1. Taxonomy (NCBI): domain Eukaryota; kingdom Metazoa; phylum Chordata; class Aves; order Passeriformes; family Sylviidae; genus Acrocephalus; species Acrocephalus scirpaceus. The sequence goes on from OU383773.1 coordinate 56,403,160, forward strand.
TTGTGGTTCTATCTGGTTTTTGGTACCTAATTCACTGTCACTAGTGTCACAGAGGAGCACCTAGGTTGTCAGTCTCTTCACTGATTTGGCAACTAATCTGAAAAGTCAGTTGCTTACCAAGTCCTGTCTGTAATAACTCTGAGTACTGTGAGTAGCAAGGGACATTGTGTTTTACCCCGTTATCGCCTTCCAACAAACAGTAAACGCAAAAAGCATGACAAGTTTGCATTCATTATTACAATTACAGAATACCTCCATTTATTTTATATCAAACTTTGTACCACAGTGCTGGCGTACCCTGCTCGCTACACTCAACCTAAGGACATCCATACTTCAAGGCTTGGTGGTAAAAAGTAAACAAAGCACCAAGATTCTTGCACAAATGAGCTAAATTTTTGTACATATGTAAGGGATGTAGTACACCAGCTATGCAGCAGTGCAGTCAATTTTCTACTAGGGAGGAGAGGCAACATGGACTGGTAAAGGTGAAATGGAAAGAGAAGATGAGAGAGAAGAGGAGTTTTAAAAAAACTTCTCAGCCCATACCTGCTGTATGACTTCAGGCCATTCATTTCTTTTCCTTCTTTCTTGGTCACTGAAGGATGTACAATTCTAGGCATACCAATCAATATTTTAAGCATTTGTGCAGTTCTTAGATATGAACACCCTGTTTGCACCTGGAGTGTCTCAGTCCTTAGTGCAAACACAGCAATTAATAAACCTTCTGTTTGTCTGTTTCCTAATTCAAGATCTAGCCCAAAGATTGTCTGCTCTATCAGCTTGAAGCCTAAATCATGAATTTTGAGCCACGTAACTTTTCTCATTAGAGAGAAAACTCTATCACCAGCCCCTGTGATTTCAGAAGGTCCTGAATGTAATCATCTCCAGTAATTAGATCTAAGGACAGAACACTTGGGAATCTGCAATTCATGAAACTTTCAATATGTTACAAATCATAATTTACTCAGCTTTTAAAATGATGACATTTTCAAATGTATATGAATTAATTTAAAGGCCTCATTGGGCCTTTAATTTAAGAAGAGCAACAAAATAATCCATTGCTCACCTGGTGCCGTATCACAGGCACTTGCTAAGGGACACGGGGACTTCTATAGTAATGTAAGGAAGGATAATGACAGGAAAGCAAAAGCATTTGAACACAATAATTAGCAGAACTTTCTTATAGATTGGTAACTTTAAATCCATTAACTCCAGCATCCAAGGTGCAAACTACTTGCCTAATGTGGCCTGGGCACTTCCATAGGTACTGTCTCCTGTGGAGTCACTGGTAGGTATAACAAGGCACTTCTTTGGGGACAGTCAGTGTAATGTTGCTCTTTGCTATCAATTCACCTCTTTTTGTGAAACTTTGAGAAAGTAATTCCTTTGTCAAGTTTGGTTGAGCTTAGACAGCAGGTTCAAACAGTAAGGAGGGTAGTAGGATCAGGTGTGTAGGCATTATGCATGAAGTGTTTGGTTTAAGTTTAAAACTGAAAAAGCTTCAGTTTTTACAAATTGGATAGTAATAATGAGGGGAAAAAAAGTGGGCAAAGAACAGGAAAAATTTGAAGATGCCTTCTGGAAAGCATGTCACTAAGGCCTTTGTACTAAGGGGTTTAGGGTCAGTAAGTTTTGGAGAATATTGCTCAGCTCCATGATGGTTCTCTGAGGCTGTAGACTGTAAAGAACTGGGGGGGGTGTTTGTTTGTTTGTGGTTTTGTTTGTTTGTTTTGAGGTTTGGGGAGGGGGGGTGGTTTATACTACAGGATCAAGTGCCTGGAGGTTATACTCTAATACTATAAACTATGGGGAGAAGGGAGGCTTTTGCATAGATATTGTGAATTCCTTACCTTTCCAGTTCTTGATATAGGAAAAAATTTCATTATTTTTAGGGATTTGTCTTGGTAGGAGACAGTTTATAAGTAACAACCCTATAATAAATGGTTTTACTCTACACTAACAATATTAACACAGTATTTAAATAGGAACAATGCGTTTAAACACATTTTTATATTATATACACACATATTTCAGAAAACACCTATGTTGTTCTTCAAATAGTTCAACAGAAAACAAATACTAAACGCTAAAATTCATGTTACTGAAGTTCCAAAGAAAGTTAGAGAATGGAAATAAATATTGGTGTGAGTTACAGTGCTAAATCTTCATGTAAGGTACATAAGTTGGGTTTTTTTTTTTTTTTTCAATTCCATTTGTTCATTAAATTTAGGTCAATGCTTAATACAATAAAAGTCAAGAAATCCTGAGAGAACTGGAGAGAGAGCAAAGCTGGGTTTTTGATTTTAGAGGGTTGGTTTTTTCTCCAATAACACTAAAGAGCAATGGGAGGATGAGATCTATTAAGTTAAAATGTGGAACAATATAGGAAAGAATTTTTTAATAAACCTTGTGATAGTTGATATTGCCTTTATTGAAGAACTTTACTGTAAACAAAAATGTAGAGGAAATTAAATATTATAAATAATTAAAACAATAATTTCAGCATAAATAATAAAAGGGAAAAGTAATCATGATCTTAATTTTAACTGAATTTCAGGTTCTCTGTCAAGAGACCTAAACACTTGAAAAACCTAAGAACCACTTTGTTCACTTTTCCAAAACAATGACAGTGTAAAAACTAAAAATATTATAATGGTAATGCATCCTTTGGCTTTGCAAAATAGAAGAAAAAAGTAAAGCATTAAGACTTCTTTATACAAAAGATTGTGTATTTAAATGTTTCATGTTATTTTTTGTGTGTCCATGTGTATGTACATGCAAAAGTCTTCTATGTCTCTTTGAGAAAAGAGACACAAATCTAAAAAAAATCTTGAGCCATGATTAACATCCATTTACCCTAGGCTACTGAAATTATGGTGAAAATAGGGGCATCGAAATTAATTTAACAATGTATCTTATGTCCTGTAATTACAAGCATAAAACACTGCACTTTGAATAGAAAAATATTTTTTCCTCTCTATGAGCCCATATGCACAGGTCCTGAATTAAATCCTACTTGCTCTCTAAAGTTTTTACTATACAATTTTAAATATTACTTAACTATTATGATGGTAATAACAATTTTCTGAAGTTTATATTGCCAAAATCTCTTATTAGAGATGCAATAATAATGTAAAAATAGAAAAAATTATTAAAAGTAGTGGAACTTGCAGACATCTCATATACAAAAAGGCAACCTCTACTTCCCTCTAAGGTGAAATATGTGCATCAAAATCTCTGAAGAGCTTGCAGGGCAAAGAAATTGATATTTTCAAAGAGAGATTTTCATAGTTTTTTTAAACAAAGCAAGCCTTCTTTTCAACATTATGAAACAAGCTTCATTATAGATACCTTTAATTAGCATATTCTGGATTAAATTAAGTATTTTATTTCTATTTGTCATGGTTTAACTCCCGATGTAATCTCAGCCCCACTCAGCCACTTCTTCCCTCACTAGTGGGGTGGTGAGGAGAATTGGAAGAGTAAAAGTGACAAAATTCACAGGTTGAGATAAAGACAGTTTAATAGGTAAAGCAAAAGCAGCACACATAAGCAAAGCAAAACAAGGAATTCATCCACCCCTTCCCATGGGCAGGCAGGTGTTCGGCCATCTCCACGGAAGCACGGCTCCACCACATGTAATGGTGACTTGGGAAGACAAACTCCAGACTTATTCTTCATCACCCTTCATTATTCTTCCCCCAGCTTTACACCCTAGCCATGATACCGTACAGGATGGTATGGGGTCAGTTGGGATCAGCTGATATGGCTGTGTCCCCTTCCAGCTTCTTAAACACCCAGCCTCCTTGCTGCTGGGGTGGGGTAAGAACCAGAAAAGGTCTTGGCTCTTTTCAGTACAAATCAAAACCACCCACTGTGAAGCAAATTAACTCCACTCCAGTCAAAATCAGCATAGCATTAGATTTGTATTTTGCTTAATAATTAGACAAATCATAAGCTAAAGGGGAGTTCCTAGAACTTAAACCAGTAGCAGCAAAAAGCTTGTTTAAAAGATGTTTTCTAAACCTATGACTTCTAAAGTTCTAATCTCCCCTTGGTCTACAGAGTTTTGGTGGGGTTTTTGGTTTGTTTTTGTTTGTTTTTGTTGGGGGTTTTGTTGTTGTTGTTGTTTTTGATGGGTTTTTTTTTGTTAATGTGATAATGAGCAAAACTTAAACTAAAAATTCATTATTTGTTTCCCAGTATGCAAACTGTGATATACAGAAGTGCAGGAGAGTATTGAAGATCCTAAACTCTAAATGACTGAAGGGGGTTGAACACAAAGCAGAAAAAATAATATCATAACATATGAAGATATGTAAAAAAACTAAATTTTAAAACAATTAATGAAGATGATTGTAAGTACAACTTGTGCGATACTGTTCAATACTTCTTCAATAATTACTTATCAGAACTAGAGAGGCATCAGAAAAGTGAAAAAATAATGAACAGGAACATGTCTCGAGTATCCTTTGACAAGTGGCATGAACAAAACAAGAAATAAAAATGAAAAGATGAAAGCTAACCTACTTTAAAAATAGTTATGGAAGCTTGCTTTTCTTTTTTTATTTTTTAAGAGTTGTTTAAACTGCTTATTCATAACTGAGCCTTTCAAATGCACATGATTTGTTAGAGTAATATGTACTTCAGCTTTGTCTCTTTCTGTCTTCAGACTGACTGCTATTTGAAGGCCTTATTTTTATATGGCTGGACTAATGCTATTGCACAAATTGCCACTTTTTGAAGGCTGTGATTTCCACCTGCCTGAACAACTGCCACTTTAGCACCACAATAAAAAATACCTTTCATATAACAACTCTCTTCCTTTCAGAAGGAATAATGAAACAAAACAAAACAAAAAGGCACAACCATCCCTTTTCCCAGAGGAGTCATGCTTTGGAGACATCTCCTCCCCTCTCACCTTCCAGAATTTCAGAGCTGTGGCACCGACATGGGCACTGCAGCACAGAGCTGCTGCGGCACCGCTCCCCCCGAGCACGCCCTGGGCTCTGCAGATAATCCAAAACCAAAGCCAACCTCGCTGCTGTGTGGGGCTTTCCAACACCCACACCCTCTCCCCACTTGCACTGAGGTTCCTCTTCTGCTCTCCCTGCCCTGGCCAGCTCTCCAGGGTCCCATTCCTCCTCTTTTCTCTCCTTGTCTCCTCACTGGAGGCAGAGGACACTTCGTTCAATAAAATGGTCCTTGCATGAGAACACATGAAGGGATTGGATGCTTCAGGTGATTCCCTGGAGTGCAGTATTGCATGTCTACACTGGGGTATGTGCATATCCAAGACTTAATCCATATATTAGGCTAAAAGTGGCTGTCTTCAGTACTCTCAGATGTCCAGATCAAGTCTGCCTAGCTGCGAGGTTTTGAGTTTATGTTGTAATTACCCAGTCAGAGAACCAATTTTAACTTGGCAAAAGATCTTACATTTCAATTCTTGTTGTTCGAACAAAGGTCACTCTTAAAAAATATTCATCAAAATTTCAGTCCCCCTAATCTACAGGAATAGATGTTTAATTAACTCTTTTTGACTAATAGCAAGCTATCTTCAGCATAGATGTCCACTCTCACTGTCCTGAGTCTGGTCTAATGGAGATGGTCAGCCAAAGTTATTCCTTGCCAGAACAATTTTTATTTCAACTACTGAGTTCCCTTCTGTTTTCCATTCAACTGCATCCTATAAAATTAGGCTAATTCTTAGTAAAACTAAGCTAAAACAGTAAGAACTGTTTTCTGAATGCTGGATGCTGAAGATCTCAGATTTTTTTTCAAAGTTTCACCTGGGAACGCCTGAAAATGTCAGAACCATAAATTGGCTTCTCTCTGCTCTTTATCACAGACATAGCACTGCCTTCCCAGTTCTTCTTCCCTTCCTTATTTTCTTCTGCCTTGCTCTAGACACAAGCAGCTGCCGAACAGCAATGCTCACAGGCTTTTAAACTCATAGGTATATCCATCATTCAAGTTGTTCTTATACAATTAGCAATGGGATGTAGTGGTTGCTCATCCCAAGTCAGGGTTTAAACTATACAAGGCATAAAACATTTTAGGTTTAGACACAGCAAAGATTGAATTTTTTATTCAGAGGTAATGAGATGGTAATTTGAAAGAAAGTACTTAATTATATTAGTCAGATAAGGAGAAAAATCTATCTTAACTCCTTAGGAATTTGTCTAGAAACCCCCTAGCAATATGGAATTTCATTTTATTAGTGCAACCTACGGAAAAACTTGACTCCTTCATATCCTTCAAAACTTGAGTCTTATATTTGAAAGTTTCAGAGAATTAAAGCATTATTTAGCTAGTGAACATCTGATGGGAAGATATGAGGCGGTTTCAAAAGAAATATTTTTGAAAATTAGACAGGAGTCAATACTTTTTAATAGCAACAACCCAGCAGCCAAAAGAGTTTAGTACCTGCATCCTCCTGTGGAGGAATTTAAGTATCTGGGTTGTCACAAATAAGAGGCACTCAGGAAGGTACTTAACAATGAAACATTAGTATCCAGCAGATTTTCATTGCTCTCTTGAGTAGTGCTATTGCAGTGCTACCATTTCAATGGGAAAAAAAAAAAAAAAAAAAAAAAAAAAAAAGAAAGAAAAAAAGAAAAAAAAGAGATCCAAACCTGAAAATTATACCTAGCCTAAAAATTTCAGATACAGTGCCAAATACATTGGGAAATCCAGCCCCAGCCATGAGTAGGGCACAGAGGATGTTAAAGTGCTAATGCGGCAGAGGGTTAGTGCAGCTGGGACTGTTCTGGAACATCTGTAAAGCAAAATTCAGAAAAGAAGATTATGCTTGTAAGTTATCTAATGCAACTTAAAAATAAATAACTACATAAATAAATAACCTTTTGAGCTCCAAGCCCTTGCTTAGATCCTGAACAAAAGTACTTCTAGCTTTTCTTGTGCATTTCTGTCCCAACACTTTCAGCAGTCATTTCATAACAGGCCATTCTGTCCTTTATTTCCTTCTGTATCAAAAAAAGCCTAAAGGAGAAAAATGCAGTTATATTTAACTTCAAAACTGTACGTCAGACATGCAAAAGCCTAAGTAAGTATTTCAACTAGTAAACCACGTACCACTTCGCTGCTAGAGCAGGCTGGCAGGGGAGCGCTAACGCACAGTACTGCGTGATGCTGCGGCGCGGGCAGCCACCGACGGGCACAGCCCGCCCGTCCCGACTAAACGCTGCTCCAGCTGCCCTGCCCGCGCCCGGGGCGGGGCGGCCACCGGGTCCGCAGGTGTGCGCAGCGGTGCCCGCCCGGCCCCGGCAGCGGGGGCGCGTCCCTCACCGCGGGGAGAGCGCCCGTCGCCGCACCGGGCCGCGGCGCGCAGCTCGCCTCCCGACCCGACGGCCCTGGCACCGCCAAAAGTTTCCGCTGCCGGCGTGCGGGGCCGACCCCCAACGCGCCCGCCTCGCCCCGCTTTCCCCGCCGACAGCCGCCCGCCGTGCCCGGGCCCTGCGGCAGCAGCGGGCTGCAGGAGCGGAGCTCCTCCGCCGGCGGTAGCGCCGGGCAGGGCAGGGCAGGGCCGCTGCACTGCCGCCCCCCGGCGGGCACCGAGTCCCCACCCCGCGCCGCGCCCTGCGCCCGGCCCGCACCCGCGGCGCGGAGAGGGGCGGGGAGCGCGGCAGGGAGCGCGGCAGGGAGCGCCCCGTCCTGCCCCGCCGGCCCCGGGGACGGGGGCGCCCGGCCGCCATGTGAGAGCGGCGGGGCCGCTGGCGGAGCCCGTCCCCGGGGCGGCGGGGCCGCACCGCCTGTGCCCGCACCGCCTGTGGCCGCCGCGCCGCGCTGCGGGCTCGGCAGGTCTGCGGAGGCGAGCGGGCAGCAACAAGCCGCCGCTGCCGGCCGGCCGCGGCCCCGCCATGGGAGCCGGGCGCGGGGCGAGGCTGGCCGGCCCGAGCCGCCGCCGGGGCTGAGCGCGGCGCGGCGCAGCGCAGGTACGGACGGAGGCACGGAGGGAGGGAGGCACGGAGGCGTCGCGCCGGGCCACGGGGGAGCCGGCCGAGCTGGGGAAGGGGCTGGCCCGGCCCGCTGCCAGCTCCACCGGGAGGGGGTCGGGCGGCGCCGTCCGGCCCTCCGGAAAGTTTGGGCGGGCGGCGCGGAGCCCCAGCTACCCCGCGGCGGCCGGGCCGGACCGGACCGGGCAGCGCTGCCGGGCGGGCGGAGCGCGGTGCCCCGCGGTGCTCTCGCCGAGGGCCGGGGAGGGTAGAGAGAGAGGCTTTAAATGGCTTTGGGGAGCGGTACCGCGGAGGTGGGGTTGTGCCGGGGAGGCTGCAGCAGCATTGCTTGTCGTGGCCGGAGCAGTGTGCGTATTTTGGTTTGGTTGGGGGGATTTTTTGTTGGTTTTTTTTGTTGTTGTTGTTCGATTCGGCGTGCAGTGTTTCAGGGAGAGAAGCCGGGAGCGCTACCGAACTCCTGGAGGATGCGGGTTAAATGAGCCTCGGCTGCAGAAACTCGGAGCGGCTCTACCTTGTCTTTCGAACGCGGGCGAGGAAGAGGTGGTGTTGTGTGCTGGTTTGGGTAGTTCGGAAGGGAGGTAGTTTATCTCTGCTCTCTTTAGTGTGCTTGGTTTTAGTTGTCCGTAACAGAAACGTGCTCGCTGGCAGGTATTTAAACAAAACCCAAGCCAGCGTACTTCAGACTAAATAAGAGGTTAATGAAAATCATCGTGTGTGCAGACAGGGAATAGCACTCAACTGGGTAATTTCTACTCCGGACCCTGCTGGATTTTGGGGAGTTCCACTTAATTCATCGGGCGTCCGTCCTCTTCACATGTTGTCATTTGAAAGTTAAAAATAACCCCCAAGCGCTCTGAGTTTTGGCTGCACCTGCCTTTGCAAGCGCTGACTCCCCGGAGTTCTGCGTGGTGCTCTCTCGGAGCCGAAGACGCTCGGTCGGTGTCCAGAGCCCTGCTATTTATAAGACTTGGCAGAGCGGGGGAGGAGGAGGAGGGTTGCAGCAGCAGGCTGCTCGCCTTTTGCATAAACTACCGAGGCAGGTTGCATATTGTTTGAGATGTTGCATCGGTGGAGGCGAGGCGGGGTGCGGGGGGGAAGAAGTGCAGAAGCTGAAGTATTCCTAATCCTTCTTTTCCTAGGGACTGTGGATCTATGAAGCGCTTTCCTCCGATGTGAATGCAGTGTCCCCTGTGGGATGCAGTAGGTGATGCCCAGCTCTACTGCAATGGCAATTGGAGCTCTCTCTAGTTCTCTTCTCGTAACCTGCTGCCTCATGGTTGCCCTCTGTAGCTCCACCGTACCCGTACAAAAACTGGCCAAGGCTCAAGACAAACAGGAGATAAAGGCGAGCCAGGAAAAGAGGGATCACACGTCTGCAAGGGACAGCCAGACAGGTCCAGGGAAAATGAATGAGATCGGCAGGAGCGGGAGGGAGGAGGGTGGCAGGGACTGGAAGAGCAAAGGAAACAGGAACTACTCGAACAAGGAGTCTTGGACTAAGCAAAAGCAGGCTTGGAACAGCCAGGGGACAAGCATTAAATCTGGAAGCATTCAAGTGCAAGAGCAAAGGGATGCTGCTCCTGAGGAACCTCAGGTGGCTGAAGATTCATCCCTCCCAGCATCTGTTGCGAGCGTCACTCCCGAGCCTCCGGAGGAGTACGCCTATCCGGACTACCGTGGCAAAGGCTGCGTGGACGAGAGCGGCTTCGTCTACGCCATCGGGGAGAAGTTCGCGCCGGGCCCCTCTGCCTGCCCCTGCCTCTGCACTGAGGAGGGCCCGCTATGTATCCAGCCCGAGTGCCCCAGGCTCCACCCTCGTTGCATCCATGTGGACACCACGCAGTGCTGCCCGCAGTGCAAGGAGAGGAAGAACTACTGCGAGTTCCGAGGGAAAACCTACCAGACCCTAGAGGAGTTCATGGTAAGGAATGAAGCCAAAAGTAATTTTGTGGGTTATTCTCTTGTTTAAAGTGGTATTATGATCTTTAACTGCTTTCTCAGATGGTGTCCTGGGTCTCCCCCTCCTCTTTTAATTCTTGTGTTAATATTACTTTTGCAGTCCTGTAAAATATTTCCCTTGAACATGACCTTTCTTGCTCTATGGTACTCTAACATTTTTAAATGAGGGTGCTGATCTTTATTAATTCCTTTGGTATTTACAGTAAAAAATGCTACTTGGAAGAGTGCTACTCAGTGGTGTTATGGATTTTGTGAAAATTTCAGCAATACATTTGTTCCTTATTTAACTATTAACTGTTAAAATCCTGCCTTTTAGTGATCAAGCAGGGTTTTGTGGGCTGACTTCTATGCCTAGTAATCTGTCTGTGATGATCCCTTCTTTTTTAACAGTCATTTCTTTTTTCTTTTTAACTCTTTAAGTAGTGTTGCCAAGGTTTCATAATGTTTGCTTTCTATGAATGACTATAGGCCTTCTTTTTAATAATAGCATGGTTTGCAGTCTAGATTGCAGTGATACCTAAAGAAAGGACTTGAAAAGCTTCATATTCAGGGAAATCCTTTTAGACTAAGGTCTTTTTAGCATTGCTGTGCAAGGTTGTTACCACTGAAAATGCAAGGTGTTACAGTGCACTCAAAAGTTTTGGAGTTTGGGCCGGTTTTCTGGTTGTTTACCGTGTCTTTTCCCATTTAGTATTTTATTGTGGTTGAGACCTATGAGCAGGCTCTAAGAATGGCTTGTCAGTTTTCTTGTGAATGACTAGTTAGATGCAGGGCTGTTCCAAAACCCATATCTGAATACACTGGAGAGTTTCATGCTGACTATATTGAGGGGAATATGAAATATAATTCAAGGTTCTGGAAGCTGAGCCCTTCTCAGGATGGAGAAAATGTATTTTTGAAGGCTGAAAGTAAGTTGTCACCTTTGCTTTCTGGTATTTGCATGTTCCTGAAAATTTAGCTTTGGTTCTTAATGTCCTTCTATGTTCTTCAATTAAGGAGAAAATAAATAACAGAGCAGAATTACTTTCTCCATAGTGATAGCATTGTCATTTGTTCTTCTTAGGCAATAACATGGAGAGCACTGGTGAATTACAAGGTATGGCAGAAAACATTGTATCATCCTCTCTTTTTCCATGTCACCCTCAAGCTGAACTTCAGGATGGCAGTTTTCTACTTCTGAGGCAGCAGCTACTTTAACAGTAGCTAGTTGGTGTGACCTTTTCAGAGATGGCTTGTGAGATCCCTTTTTTCCCAGCAAACTTAATTCTTGAGGGGTGGCCAAAAGATGAAGCTTCTCCACACTTTCTCCATAGGGTCAGCATTTTAAAGGCTTCTCCCTGCTTTTCATTCACATTCTTCTACAGAGTTCCATTTCTTAGACTTTTCCTGTAGTGGTGTTGTATTAATGGCTGTAAAGCAAGCCTAAAATACTGTGTTAAATGTGTAGTGAGCATAGAACCTTAATATTCCCTGGTACATTTGAATGTGGCTGACAGTCTTGGTAAAAATGGTGTGTTGAACAGTGACATTTACAGAAATGAACTGAAAAGATTTGAGGTTTCAAAATCTTCTTGGGTTTCAAAAGCTTTTAGCCCTTGTCTTCATATCTTCCTCTTATGAAACATTGGTTCCACTGGTTCCCCTACTGCTTTGTTTTACTCAGCTTTGGACACACAAGTGAGAAGGGATGACTGCTCAGGACAAACAAGGAAAGTTATTGATGCAGTTAGGCAGTGGATCTGCAGCCTGATTATTTTCCTATGTGAGAAACTTGTTTTTTAGTTGAGCTTCAGTGTTGGTTCCAATATTGTGAGCACAAGCTGTAAATGCAGCTGTTTGCCCAGGCCACTGCAATCAGTGGAGTTGTCTGGCAACACAAGGTGCAGATGTAGTCAGTTTCCTGCTGCTCAGTGGATGAAAGCAATTGCCAAATGCAAGCAACTGCACAGTTTCAAAGGTAATTTTTTGAGTTTAAAGTTGATGGCCTTAGAGAGGTTACTAATATGCTATCTCTTCATTAAGGTCAGGGAAGGAGTTAAAAATGGATAGTGATGTGATTTTTTCTCTGCATCTGCACCTACTATTTGTGGCAAAGAGTACCAGACATCACTGAAGGAAGAAAAAGGTGACCTTCTAACATTTAAGTGACATTTTTTCCACAAACATTTATGTATAGATCTGTAATCATGCATAAATGTTTGTGAGTCTGCTTATATAAAATTCCTGTATCACTTGGCATGGCAAGGAATTGCCCTGACTGGAGCCAGAAGCTGAGTGTGCCAGGGAATTTGAGGTTTGATGTGTTTCTTTGATTTGCAGTCTGTCCTTCAGGCTTTGCTTGTGCGTGTGTGTACGCATACATTTTTGTGTTTTCAAAATGGACATGGATGTCAGCACTACAACTTGGGTGTTAGGGAAAGGATGAGGTCTCATAAAGCTGTTTCCATCAGCACCACTCGAGTCACCTATGGGTATTGCTCAAATTTCTTGGGACTACAAATGATTTTGTCACTTCTTAAATATTTACAATTTACTATTTACATTAAGCTGCTGAATAGACCTACTACCCTTAGTAAGCTACAGCTTTCTTCACACCCCACTAGTGGAAAACCTAGCAGTTTATACAGTAGTGCGTTTGCTCTTTTACAATGCCTGCAACTCCTATAGCTCTGCTCATAAACTTCCCTTTAAACAGTTCTAAAGAGCTAGGGTTTTTTGCCATCTGTAGTCTATATTCTACAGGTTTTATGGCTGCCTGGTGAATTAACAAGATTTCTGTTGCCTCTTGTTGTCTTCCTGCAGTTTTTTCAGAGACAGAGCTGCTGCTTCTGTAGAGTTAACAGCCTCATCTGTAGGCCATGGAGATGTGGTACCATTAGTCATCAGAGAGGGGTTGATAGGTGGTATTGTTTTCAGTCTGGCCTGATGATGTCACAAGTGCTGAGCATGAGTGCTGCTGGGCTGGTCATTCCTCCAGGAACAGGAATAAGAGGGATGCTCCTTGCATTGGCTGCTGCTAGGAACTGTGCTGCAGGGAATGCGTTTGCATTGCATGAGTAGAGAGGGAAAATGAAGGGCCAAATGTGTCTGTTCATTCTGATTTATTTAGCTACTGTTACATACAGACTCTAGAGATAATTGTCTCCAAGTATTGAGCTGCCATTTAAGAACAGAAAGTGGGGGTTTTCTACAGTTCCTGCTGTATCCTGATGATCAGTAAAAAGCAATGTGCTATTGTTTAGTCCAAAGATGAACAGATAGTGGCTGGCACTGATACCATTTTAGCAGCCACTGTGGTTTACTTGCATGCCTGAGAAGAGCTTTGTAGAAATAGGCTCGTGGAGACCTTCCTTATTGCTGCTGCCATTACTCAGGCTGGTGGGTTGTACAGATGACAGTGCTTACCAAGGGAGTACTATAAGTATTCCCCTGAAATCCCATGATCTATTACACTAGAAGTGTCTTCATTACTGCAGTATCACATTAACAGTGCACTGTTCATGAAATATGTAGTCTTCAGGTGCATGTGCTATATAGGACAGAAATATGTATCATGAATCAACATTATTAGATAAGAATTAGATCAGTTTTATTTCTCAATCAATAGTAAATGACTTATTTTTCTGAGGATTTCAGCCTTTGTCAAATTTGGAAATCTAGTAAGCCTATATAATTACAATATACTTTAATTTTACAGAGGAGAGATTTTAGGAATAACATCTGTGTGCTGCCTTGTTTCCTGATTGTCATCAGATACTCTAGTTTTTACACCACTTCCAATATTGAATGACACAGCTACTAAGTAGTGTCCTGGACTAAGGAATGTCTGTTGTGGTAGCTACTGATCTCATTCAGCTTTGATGGTTGGCAAATTTGCATTTTTTCCAAGTCATGGCAAAAAGTGTTAAATTTGATTGAAAGCTTTAGGTTTGCCTTGTTGATCCTGATTCTTGGAACTGAGTGCTGCTATCTTTTTTCAAGTAGCATTATATATTGTATAGCATTTTTATATTAAAAATAATATTTAAAAATATCAGTCCTCCTTAAAAACCATGTTTTTGTAATTTAGTAAGTATTGTTTCTAGATATAACTCTAGAAGGAAGGATTCTTATTATGGCCTTAATACTTAGGAGCTCAGATTTGCTGACACTCAAAACTTCACAGGTGGTTCAAGTGATTACTTGAAATACCTGAGCCTTTCAACTCTGAGCACTGGATCAGAAACCTCCTCATCTGCCTACAGTCCAGCTCTGGAGGTGAACGTGACAGTTTCAAAACAATTACAGGACAAAGTTTTCCCAAAGTTTGTAATAAAGATCTTCTGCACTGGGCTGTCAGATCCATGTGGGATTTCATAAACATATGCCGTGGTGTTATCCTTGGCAGAGTGTAAAGCAAAGAGAAAACACAAAGTGAGTAGCTAGCAAAGGAAACCTGAAATAAATAATAGTAATAAAAGCAGAAAGCAACACAGCAGGAGACCCTATTAAGGCTTTCTAAGCAGAGGGGAGGGCGTGAAAGATGTGTGAGTGCATAAGCAAATAAAAGCCTTGGCAGGTGGGCAGGGAAGTAGCCAAGCATGAATGAGCATTTAGTTGGAGATGATGCTTTGCAAGCATCAGCATGTTTGAACTTCGGAAGTGAGAAGGATGTGAGATGCAAGCAAGCAGAGAATGGATTTGAGGAAAAAAATGTGATAGGCTGCCTAAAAAATAGAAGAAGCAGATGATCTGAAAGTTAGACATCTGGGTGAGTCTTCATAGTGAATAATTATTTTCTTTTTTAGTTTTTTTTTTTTTTCTACTCTTATTGGAGAAGTGCAATGGGGGATCGTCTGCATCAGCTGGAATCTGGAATGAAAAAGGGTCCATAAAAAGAACAACCTCCTTCTTAAGTAAATCAGTATCTGCACAGATTATAGATTTAGAGGATAGCTAATAATAATGCTCAGCTGCATTTTCATCCTGTGTTCTGAGCATGGGTACCCATGTGGGTTTTTGGAGTGCAGCAATGAGATTTACAGTATAGCATTTATTGCTCTTCACATCCTTGCTTCCCTCTATCTTGTGTGGTGTGAGGATGTCAGCAGTGTAAGTGTGATGTGCCTTGTCAGGAATGCTGACGAGGACAGCTGGAGTTATACATGTGGCAAATGCAGACATTTCAAAGTCCATTTTTTACTAAAGAGAGACTTGCTACTCTTTTGTTGAGAATTAATTTTTTTGAAGTAGGTCTTTCAAGTAACTATCTCATGGTATTCCTATTCTGTAAGAGCTCTTGACACCCAGTAACATTTCACTAGGTATAAAGGATTACCTGTATTTTACTTCACCCCTTTCTTTGAATTTTAACTTCCTTTCAAAAAGTTACAAGTATTAGAAGAGCTGTCCAAAAACAATTAACCTATGGGAAGTACCTGAATTCAAAAGGATAGATTTTTTTCCTGACCTCTCTTTGAAAAAGATGATTTTCAATAAAACAGAACTTCTTGCTACCAAAATACTTTCAAACCTGAAAAAATACAGTAAGGATTTCCATTAAAAGAAGTTTCAAAGTTCATCTAGCAAAGCTTTTCTTCTTAAAATACTTTTTTTTCCCCTCTAAATTATTTTTTGAACCTCTAATAGAACTGAACTAGATTATGAACTTAATTTTCAGGAAGTTCATTAGAAACTCAGTAAGGTAATATTTGTTTTATTTGTATTAAAAGTCTTCACTGTTATTGTTTTCAACATCCCCCTGACTTTCCTATTTGGTGTGTAGGTTCAGAGAAGAACCTATTTTGTTTTGGTTTTCTTTTCCTGCTGTGGTTCTGTAATTTTGCAGCAGCCCAGTCTTGCTCTCTGCATTACTTAGGCCACAAGACCCATTTGTTTTAGAGTGGGGAGGAAAATGATGTGAAGGAAAGAACATTGCAGATGAGAAGGTGGGCAGTGCACACTGCAGGAGTGCATTAAGTGAAGGAGCTAAAGGGTGACTGGGTTTGTGTTTCAGGTTTCTCCGTGTGAAAGGTGTCGCTGTGAAGGCAATGGCGAAGTGCTGTGCACGGTCTCAGCCTGTCCCCAGACCGAGTGTGTGGACCCCGTGTATGAGCCTGACCAGTGCTGTCCCATCTGCAAAAATGGTGAGTGATGGCTGCAAAACTAGGAGGAGGCCTCTGTCGGAAGGATCCGTGTTGCTCTGTTCTGCTTTTGAAAAATAATTCAGATATTTGTCTTTTTCCTGGAACGGAGATGGAAGAGAGTTGTATGTGGATTGTGTAATCCTGTTGTGAGGAATCAGATCTTCCTTGGTTGGGGTGGACTCAGTTATTACCTATGGGGATTTTTGTTACCCAGGAGACAATTAGGATGTTAATACCAGCTGTTCATGTATCTCTTGGATATATAATTTGCACTAACTCATTGTGGCTGTGTTTTATATAGGCACACAAAGTGGAACTCGGGCTCTTCATATTATCCAACTTTCAACATGAGCTGGAAAAGCTACTTTTGTTCTCCATTCGTATTTGTTTCCCTTTCAGATATTCCTCTCCTTTTTTTTCCTTAAGGCAAATCAAATGTACCTTATTGAGCTCATCTAATTTTCATAACTAAATGAATTAAACTCCCAAGTTTAATTGAATATTTTTTGTAACTAAATTAGATAGAAAGTCTCTCTACTCCCAGCAAGGGCTTGCATTACATCAAAGTCTTAGTCTATTTAGAGGAAAGAAATTACATGACATACTAGCTCATCACTTATAAAGAAGAAATGATAATTTATTAATAGAAATGAAAGCTGCAAAATCTCAAATGAAATTATATTTAAAATTAAAAAAGACATTTAAAAATACTCAGATGATGTGCACACATCTATTATTTCTCTTGAATAGGTAGGTTTCATTACATTAGCTAAAACAAACTGCTTTAAATTGTGGGAAAGTTGAGGGACAAGAGAATGTACAGCATATGGTTTCTGCAAATTCAACAGTAGATGATAAGGGATTGTTAATTGCATTGGAGGAGTTTCATTTGTATGGATATAAAAGTAATTGCTTCACATCCCTTAATTGGTTGTTACAACCCTGAAGGAATTTATTCTCGGCTGTACAGCTTAAGGGCACTCTCGTTTCTGGAGATGAGGACAGGCATTTTTCAAGGCATTTAGGGACAGTTCCTGAGAAAATCTGAATTTGGGAGCTGGTGATGTCATAGCTAGCTTGTCTGAAGGATCCTTTAGCACTTGTTTGATGGCAAGAATGTCTCTGACATTGAGTGTGACATTCTCTGCTGCAGTTCTCCAGGTCGAAGTGACTTTAGCTGGCAAAAGGTCTGTTTTCAGTGTCAGGGATGGAGTTACAAGCAGAATAAATTAAGACTCTGTAGTCTTTCCCACTGAATTTGTCCAGTGATCTTAACAGTGTTTGGAGCTGGAATGAGCTTCCATCAGCACACATTCTCCCACAAGCAGCAACATAATGCACAGTAGTGGCAATCTCCCATTGATGGCTCTATTTTGGATTAAGGTGGTGTAGCAGTGCAGGGCTTGGCTAAGCTGTTCACATAGATTCCCTGACAATTTTCCCAGAAATGAGGAAAAGTTGCCAAAAATCGTACATGAAACATACCTTTTGTTGTGAGAAAGCTGCCTTTTCAGGGCTGTTAAAGCTGTATTATTTGAAGCCTGGGTTAAAGCTGAGTTCTACCGGTAAGAAAAGGATGATCTTGTCCTCAGCCTCTGAATCCCCAGTATTACTTGCATATTTCTCCCGTGTAACTGTGAGCTGGCATCTCTGACCCAGTTTCAGACCAAGTTGACCACAGCTGCCTGTTTCTAGTGAGCTGTACTGTCACTTCTCTGCTTGTCAGAGAACCAGCAGTGGCTTTCCTTGTTAGTTTTTAGATGAAAAAGAAAACCATTAGCAATAACAACAAGACCAAGATAACTTGGAAGCAGCTCAACTTTTCTGGTTCAGCAGTTTCAGTGTAATATCACAAAGAAACTTCTGAGGAAACTTCTCCATTTGGGGAGTGCATTAAAAAAAAAAAAAAAAAGGACTGTTTGCTTTTAGGGCTTATTTTCAAATATTGTACACATGCAGTTCTCTAGGAACTTCAGTGAACTGCTGAATGTTTTTAATTAGATTGGAGCAAAAACCTACTGAGCAGGAAAACCTAGCCTGCCTTATCCTGTCATTTTCAAGCCTGCTGGAACAAATGTGCTGTGAATGTGAGCTGGAGAAACAATCACTGTGTTGTGCTTCAGGGTTGATTGTTACAGCGATGACATCAATGACATCATGTTAGTGACACGAAAGAGCTTTGGGTGATATCCAGGGAGCTCAGCCATTTAACCTGAATGGTGGGAAAGGTGGAGCTGGAGAAAGCATCCAAGTGAGGTTACTGCCATCATGATCTGCAGTAGAACAAGAAGGGTTGGGAGGTGAAGTTTGGGTTCTCTACATTTACTAGCATTTGTGTGTTGAAAATGTACACAATTAAACTGATTTCCCTGCCTTTCCTGCCACTTCTTAATATACAAGACCTTCCCAACTTGCCTGGTGCAAGATTGCTGGCAGTGACCCAGCAGTGAGAGCTGAGTGACTACCTCTGTCACTGGTAAGAACATGTACAAATGCCCGATTAAGAAGTATGGAGGAGATCTAGTGAAAGCCTGTGATTATTAGAAATTAATGAATTCAGTGTCTTGACAGGTGTGAGACCCTGTGCCTTATCTCTTGTAGGAAGGCAGGTGTGTAGTTGACCTCTCTATTTGCACAAATCCTTACGAGGAGGGGCAGATGTGTAACTGCACACTGGGCTTACACAACTGTGCACGGGTGTAGGTATAGACTTGCTTTGGATGTAAGCAGTGGTGAACGGAAGACTTGTGGAATTAAAGAACAGTTGTATGTGTAGTATTTAATAATCTTCTATATCACATCCTGACTTTCAAAAAGAAGCCTGGATACTTCCACGGCTGAAGATGTTATTTTCTCTTTTGTGGGCAGGGACAGGGAGTGCTTTAAAAGAATAGTTGCTCTGTATATAGAAGAGACAAAAGATAACATCTCACTAAGAAGATCTTGTGCTTAGGGGAATTTTCCTGCTTTTTGTCTCAAGTCTTTGCAACTGAGGGAGATGTTTTGTGTTTATCTTACATAAATGTCCTGAAAGGAAACAGGGTGAGGACAGAGGGGCATGGAGGAGAGGCTTCCTTCTCATATGCATTGACATGTTAAGCTTGATGCTTTTGGTAACCATCAGCACCAGCCACAAGAAAAAAAATCCAGAAAGTTAAATTTGACTTCAGAAAGTTAAATTAAGTAACAGGTGCCCAGTTCAGATCTCCATCCTGCTATACAATATTAGCATTGTGGTTACTTTTGTGGAAGACATTCCTGTTCACAGCAATAACAATAACCTTAGATTCAGGTACAGACTTTTCTAGTGTTTGTGCAGAGTGAAGGGTAAAGATAATGGGCAATCAGTCACTCTTTCATTGGGAAAGGTCTGGGTACTTGTCACTGATGCTTTTGGGGCTGTGGAAGGCGGCGGGGGGTAATAGTGGTAGTGAATTATCTAGCTCTAGGTTAAATTACCTTGGTTGTGTGTTCCACTTCTATTCTCAGCATTGGAGCCCTGATAGGCATACACAGCTGAATTCTGCTGTGCCTGAAGCCTGCAGCCATGGAGCAGCCGATGGAGTCAAGGGTGGCCCCACTCCTGCCGGTGTGCTTGCAGGAAGATGAGATTAAACCGTAACCCACGTGGAGCCTGAGGGGGAGTTGTGGTTGCTAGACCAATAACCATTTTGATCTAAGGTCCCCAAGAGATTTTTATTTCATTATATGGCTGAAGGATTGCCCCAGATAAAATGAAGAGGATCCTGTTGCCTTCCTAGCGTTCGTCTGTGTGTCAGTGTTGTTTCTCTGTCTACAGCAGGGAGAGGTGTGATTCTCCTTTCAGCAAAGGCTCATAGCTGTACAGTCAAAAATAAAAACACTGCTGCCTGGAGGATCAAGTGTGTTCTCAGGGCTGTAACATTAGCAGGAGATGTCTATTCTTACTGGCTGTGCAGTAGGGAAACTTTACTGATTGCAGTAATTTCAGGTGCCTTAGGTGGAATGAGTCAGGACTTTATTTAATATTTATGTTCATAGTTGTGGTTGAAATACATGCATCATTTGGTTGAAATGATTGCTGCTGATGAGGTGCAGATGTAATGTGCTGTGGCCAGGGAGGGCATGGTGATGGTTTTGTATCCCTCTGATGTGAGGTTGACTCACTGAAACTTTAGGGATGCCTATAGTGTTTAGGCCCAGGGTGACTTAAAAGTGCTTCTGAATGGCAAGTGGGGTCCTCCATCTGAGAGAAGGAGATCTCAAGGGAGCAAAATCCTGGTAATGGCTGGCAGAGCTGCTGTCCCCTTTTGCTACTGTTTGTAAAGCAGGACTTCGTCTCACCTCGGGATGCACTCAAACCTGTTAAACAATGGTGCTAGTTGATTCAGTACTGTTGCCCCTGTCATCCCTCCAAGATCCAGGTGGAGAGAGACTACATTGGGCTGAGAGACCTGTCTGGCTATAAGAAAGATAAGGATGTTTTCTGGGCCCATGAAGGGAAGCTGCACATTGGCAGCTCTCACATGAGCTGGCTGTTTGCTCTGCCCTGCAGCCCCAGCCTTGCTCAAGTACCATGGTGAATCTGACCTGTGAAATGTAATGTCCTTCTGCAGTGTGTTTAAATAAAATATGATAGGACCTTGGCCGTAAATGCCTTCATCTCAGCAATGAAGAAAGTATTGTTGTGCTGGTGTCCAAGTAGAGGTCAAGGCAGGACGATTGCAAACATCAGGAATGTAGTTGCTGTAAAATTTAAGTGATCAGTGCCTTTGATTGTCCTCTTTTCCTCTTTCTATTATCACTTTAAATACCTTTTTCGGTCATGCTTTGACAGCTAATTTATATATAGCAAATGAAATCCAGAAGTTTTAAAGCCTGAGAATGGTTTCTTCAGTCTTCTTTATAAGGAGGGGAGCAAATCAGGTGGTCACGGTGGCCTGTTCTAAATGTGAAATATAGGTACCTAAAATGATTGTAAATTCTAGTTGATAAGGTTGAAACAGAATTTCATTTATTAAAAATAATGGAATGTACATTAAAAAGTAAAAACCTAATGAACAAGAAATCATTTCAAACTAATCCCTGTTCCTCCCACACAGCGTGCACCAATGTGATTTGTTCCCTTCTAATGTGTTTACTTGAGGCATTTGAATGCTTGTGTATGGAGGGTAACATTTGTTCCATGTTTCTATGTGCATGAGTCGCTTAGCAAAAACTTCTGCATGGACTCTCCACTTCATTAGACTGTATTTCACAAAATGATTTATAATATGGGACTCATAACCAAGAAATATTAATGTTCTAGGAGGAATGAATATTTCAGGGAGAAAAACATTTAAGTTGCATGAACAGCTGCATCTGGTTAAAACTGCCTAGAGATTATGCAGGTAGGTTGAAATACTGTAGCAACTATTTTGGCAGACACGTATTGAAAACAACGGTCTTGCTTCTTTTAGTCTGCACTGGGTGTTTAAAGTGGCTGCCAAATCTGGTAGGTGAGGTTGATAAACTAGTTGCAGTAGTTTTTATTCTTGGTTTCTGCTGTTGATGAAGTTGAGAGGACATTTGGTCTATATTGTCTTAATTCAAGGAATTCCTTTAAACTTATTTCATCTCTCTGCTCACTTTCTCTCTCTGCTGTGGGAAAGTTGGTGGCTGCATAGGCCACATGTGCTTCTGTGCAGAAATCACAGAATTTTATTCTTGTGCCATTTTTTAGCTCCAAATCTGTTTAAATGCACATGGATCAGTACTGCAAAGTGGGCTGAGCAAAACCTTATGCCAAAACCACACAGGCCTTGTTGTTTCCAGCTCACATCCATGTGCATGCATGCACGTGGATATACGATCCACTATTGGCATTGCTCATGTTCTGCTGGCTAAGTAGTGGTAGGTGCTGTTATTTCCTCCAAGGGTGTTTATTTAATGTACAGGTTATATTGACTTCCCGGCTATACATATTTTCCCAAGTATAGAAACCTATCAGAGCATGAAAAGGATCTGTCTGAAAATATGGCAAAAGTATCCAGTTATATTGAGCCTAGATCAGTTACAAGGATAAATCAGTTTATATAGTGTGTATGCATTTATTGCAAATAAATATTGTGTGCATTTTTTTTCCTTCCAGGGGCCAAAATGCTCTCAGTTGGGAGTTCTGCTGTCAAGAGGCAGCTGTAACTGCCCCTGAGTATATAATGTCCCATCATTTTGCTTAGACATGTGAGGACAATCAGAAATTATACTGACCTTGGTATTTAATGTGGTACTTTATACTTAAGTAGAAGGATGTAGAAGAGCCTATTAAACTATAAAAGCAGTGTATCCTATAAAGTTTTCAGAACTCACTTTGCAATAGTTTTTCATTACAGGCTGTTACAGTGGGCCAGAAGAGCATTCCATTTTTTGCCTCTTACTTGATACTGCAGGCTTAGGTTGTATATCAAAGCTAAATTCTGCTGTATCAGTCCACCTTTGTGGCAGGTGTTTGCAGGGATTATCATTTTACTGCAAGTTGAAGCAAAAGCCAATGATGGTGTGCCCCAAACTGTTGTTTAGTGGTGATGGTCCCAGGTGAGTGTGGTAAACAAACCGCCAGTTCTGGTGGTCAGAACTTCCATGTGTCGCACCTACCTGGCTGCTTAAAATGTGTTTTCTGTCAGCCTCAGGAGCAGGAAAATGAACATGCTTACTGTGCTGACTGAAAAAGAACAGACATGGAAATCCTAGGATGGGAGGAGAAAATTTTCTAGCAACTTTCATATATCTGATATACCTTATAGTGCCTGTCAGAGTAGTTTCATGTATCTACCATCCTGTGTAGTTCTAAATGCTGGTTAGGGTTCAGACAGGAAAGTGCCTTTATGCCAATACCCATCAGAGTATTGGAGTAAACAGTGTGCTATTGCTTGATTTGTCTTTCCTGACACTTTCTCTGTTACACAGAGCCTCATTTGGGCATTTGCTTGGTTTCTAGCAGAACAGCTAGCCCATGCTCCCCAAAATGAAGCCATCAGTTGCTTTGGGGTTTTGTTTGCTTGTTTGGTTTGTATTTTTAAGTTCTTCATGTAAGAATTTTATGAGTTTATATTGCAGTTTTGTTTCCACAGACATGGAGATAAGGTAAGATATGAAAAGAGAAAGATAGATCCCAGATGTCACGTTGTGGGCTCCCCCTCCTCCATACACTGCCCCCAGTGTTAGTTCTTTGCTGTTCAAAGAAAACAAACATTAAGGGAGTTGCCTTGTCTCCTACATCCTGTATTTCTTTATATGCTTTTCATTAGAGAAAATATTCCCAGTGCTAATTTTGCTCCCCTATTCTGCTATTGGACGTCTATTTTAATTTTGTATGTGTCACCAGCTGAAATGTTGACAAACATTTGGGGGGCGTGTAGGCTTCCAAGGTCTGAAATACCTGTGTGCATCTTGTTGTATGCTACATCCTTGGAGTAATATTCCCTTTGAATAGAACACTACACTTTAATTAAATTGTGAGCTCTTAGATTCTGAAACCCTGTACTGGTCCAGATTGAGTTACCATAGGTTAATTAATTATCCAGTGTCAGCTGAGCTGATGTACTGTCCATGTGAGCTCTTAGTTGTGTTCTTTGCAGATAATCCTGTTTGTAAATAGAAGCTGTTTACCAGTTAGGTGTGACAGTAATAGGTCTACATGGCTGATTTTGTGGTGTGATCAAAAAGAGCAATGAAGAAAGATACGCACAGATACACACCTTGTGCATTTTGCTTTATGTTCTTTTGCATTTTTTTCATCGCCATTTCATCATGTTCAATGAGGCATCCAAGAGTTTGCTTGGCTTTGAGGGGAAATAGAGGCTTATATTAAAGTGCTGTGGTATGTTGGTATATCTCTCTCATATAAGAACACTTGCCGTCTGATGATTGATGATATAATCAAAATCTCCTATAGTTCTAAGTGCAGTGTAATTTTCTCTGATTTTTTTTTTATAGGAACTTGAGATTTAGGCATTAAAGAAGATGTGAATTGATCCAAATGACTTACTGGTTGATGGAAACAGGGAATTAGCTGATTTCATTAGATTTCATTTCCTTACCACTTTGCTTTTCTGTGGTTGAGCTTTGCAATCACGATGGCTTTTGCACGCAGTGCAGGATTGCTAATGCCAGGTTTGTCTTAACTCAACGGAACTCCTCTTTCTTTTGAGTTTGTTGAAGGTCTTACCATGAGCTTGACACCAGTCTCAGAAGTTTTCTTCTAGTCCTGCTGGAACTGTATTTGTAAATGAAGTCAAAATCTGATCAACAACAGGAATACCTGTTTCCTTTCCTGACATGAGCTTGACCAAGGGCTGACTGAGGACACCTCTGCCAGTGTTTGGAGAAGAGTTCTGAAGGAAAAGGGGTGATGAGTTCTTAGGGAAAAGGCTAAAAGCTTCTCTTATTTTTTATTAATATTTGTAAAATTGAAGTGCTTGTTTTTCTTGTTGCCCTAAGTAGCATCTTACTGTTTCAAACTACTGCACTGGGGATCCCCCCTGTGTTGTGTGCTGTGAGAGTCCTGAATTAAGTCCCTGGTGATTACCTTTGCCCAGCAGGTCAAACATCTTTATCAGCTGGAGACTTAAGTACTTTCTTAATTTAAAACCTTGATCTTTAAGGTGGAAGGAGTTTTTACTTTGTGAACCTTTGGATTGCTTCCACAGGGGTAATTATCTATACAGTTTTGTTTCCTTGAGCGTGTGCAGCTGTAGAGCAGCAGTGATTAAAAAAAAAAAAAAAAACAAACTAAAAAAAGAAAATAACACACTTTAAGTAATTCCTTACCTTCACCAACACAGTTACCATAATGATTAGCATTTCAAAGGTGATAGGCAATCAAAAACTTTGATTGCTATTTTCATTTTGGGAAACTAATTTTTTTTTTCCGCTGCCTACACTAGTGCTTGTTAAATTTTCATTAGAGGAATGACTTCCTAGTGGTAAACATCGCTTTCTTCTAAATGCCCTGTTCTTTTGCTGAGTCTTCAGCTCTGTTTGGTTATTTCTGTGCTGCTAGCCCTTGGATAGGGGCCCATTACAAAACCACATGCATAAATTCTACTTACCTTACTAGTCCTGTAGATGATGAGTGCTTTTTTCTCCTGCATCATTTCTTCTCGCTATTGCACACTGATTACTGACCACTTTTGCAAGCAAGTCACACACTCTTTATTTCCCATGGAAAATATAACTATATCTTCACTGTGTGCTCACCCAGCATGTTATTTAGTTGTTTTTTTCTGTTTCAAGTGGAATTGATCAGATGGAGCAGTGGCAAGAGGAAAAGAATAAGCAATGCATTGTAACAGGATTCAAAATACTATTTGGTGAATAGCATTGAAAAAAGAAGATCCATATCCAAACAATTGCTTTTGGACCTCCTGTGTTTCAAATACTTGCAGTGTTATCTCCTTTCTCAGAGGTAGTTTCACTGAAGTGTGATGTTAATTGGTTTTTCCAGAAAAAGTAACTTGTTATGCTACAAAATAGGTCCCATTCCTTTCTGCTAATACGATGTCAGACCTTCTCAAACATTTTAAATTCAAAGGGGAAATCACTGGTTAAGCTGGACTATTTTGGGGGAGATATGCAAATAATGAGTCCTGTTAAAGACAGAAGAGTGGTGACCATTAATAATATCTCATGAAGCCAAACAACAAGACAGCACAATGGTAAATGAAATTCAGTGAAACCGTATGTTAAGTAGTGAAAGAAATTGCTTGGGTATTTTGATGACCTTTTGTTAAGATTTCTGGCAAGTGCTTTTATTTACATATCAATGTGAAATATTGTTTGTAAACATCTGTCAGGCTTAATTAAGAAAGGCTTGCATTTGTGAGAAGTATGCTATTATTTGAAGACTGGTTCCTCCCACCTGGTTTGTATAATCTTCCATGTTTGCTGAGCACTCAGCAAGAAGAGGTTGCAGAACTACAGAGAAGAGCAGCAAGAAATTCTCCTGAATATTCCCCTGTGAGAACAGATGAGGCCTCTGGTAGTGATAGTGCATGAATTAAAAATCATGTGATAAAGTGTGGTACCAGGGGAGAGGGATAGTACCAGTGAAAATCTTTCCTGTGCTCACAAGTCAAGGGAGAAGCAAGAATATTGTAAGACATCTTACATGATGTCTTTAAAGCACCACGATTGACCCGTGAACTCACTGCAGAAAATAGTGCTGATACACAGTTTCCTAGGACTAGAATAAAGATAATGTCTTTGATAGAAGGAATAAAATACCTTAACCTAGCTACTGTAAATCTGGCTGGGGTGGCATGCTGTAGAGCCTCCCACAAACCTGCTCATTTTCACGTGAAGAGAAATATAACATTGTTTTCTACTGTCCACATCTTACAATTTCCTTTTTGAACTGCTTGTTTTTAAATTGCCTTGCAGAAAAAGGATTGGGCTATCTTGACTTTAGCCCAGCCAAACCCATCCTGGGTGGGTACTTTCTTATGAAGGCAAGAAGGCAGACCTAATGAAGAGATGTTAAAACAGCAGCAGTCCTTTTCCTGCGCAATCATTGTGTTCTGTGCTGAGGTACAATAGCACCTTACTCAGTACTTGTAGATGATGGAGGTGAGACCTAATGAGGATGCCTTTTCGGCATGGTCTGCTCTCAGCTATTCTATCAACCTTTCTTTAAATGACGTAAAGGTAAGTCTTTAGTCATGAACTGCTTGTGTAATAGCTGTCCATGCTGTCTAAGACTTCTGAGATTGGTCAAAGGACTCTCTGTATTTATAGTTTGTGCGTGTTTAATACAATCTGCTGAAGAACTAATGAGAAAAAAAAAAAGGCTCAGAAGCAAATAAATTATAGCAGTTTATGAAGTTATTATGTCAATGTGATACAGAATGTGCCACCCCACAATGAAAACTAATTATCAGAAGGCCACGGCAGCTTGCTAACCTGATATTTTGTTAATGAATGGATTAGATGGAGCTTTGACAGCCACTAACATGAGCAAATGATTGTTTTTAAGACCACTTCATGCTGATGTCCAAGCTAGGCGATGTAGGACAACTTAGAGGCACTTCTGTATCCATTATTAAGCTCCTGCCCCTTCTTTCTCTCTCCCCTCCACTCTTCCCTGCCAATCCTCTTAGATAATTAAATCTAATTATATATGTACATTTTAAGCACTCCTACATGCGACTGGCATACACGAGGAAGCTTCATTTACCTAGTTTGTAGCCTAGACATTAAATCTGCAATTTGGGGTTTGATTTCAGTGTGTTTAAATAAGATAGGCTTTCTGTTTTGTTTTGCTGTGGTTAGATAAACCACTAAGACATTGGAAGAATTATCAAGTCCAAGTGTTGGGGGAAGGAAGATCCAGGTTTGCTGCCAAAGGCTGCCTGGCTTGCTGGCAAGCAGGTGTTCATCAAGTGTACCATTTATGCGCCTGTGGTGCTGAAAAATAAACACTTCCTTGGGTTTTCTTGCCAGCAGCTTGTTCAGCAGAGATGTTTTAACCACTGTGCAGTCTTCATTATGAGAATGTGATGTATTTGTCAGTATGAGAGGACTTTTTAATTTCACATCAGCTGAGTGTTTAATCTTCAGTCTTCTGAAGTTAAGTCTGTTGTGACAACTGATTCTTTCCAGTCAAAATGACTGAAGAGTCAAGTCAATTATCTTGAAATACATGGGTTTGTGTTTGTGCCTAGGTATGACTGATTAGTTTTCGGCTCCACGTTCTGTTGTGGTGCACGCTTCCTCAGGGCCCTGGGGCTCTCTGCCTGACTTTGCTGCTCTCTGTGCTGTCACCTGGCCATGGCTGTGCACCAGGAGATGCTTACGTAAAAATCCCTGTGTTATCAGCTAAGTGGAGGAGCAGTCTGGAAACTTTTACAGTCCTTTAAGCAAGCTTTCAAGAAGGCAGAAGTTTTCTTGACTCTGGTTTTGAGGACTCTACCAGAAGCAAGTATTTGGGATGGACAGTTGACAGAATGTGAAAATCCCCCCTGACACCAGTCATGTCCATGTAAATGATAGACACAGGTTACAACATCTGGACAATGCAAAAGGGAATGTTACAGATTCAGATAACACAAAACCCACTTATATTTACCCTAAGCTGGGATCAACTCCAAAGGAGGTTCTCACCCTCTGAGATCCAGCTGGCAGATTTCCAGATGAAAACATTTCCCACTCTGGAAACCCTCTTGAAACAGTTGCATACAGCGGTCCATGGCCATCACCCTTTTACTTTGCCTCCCAGACACTGGGACAAACTTTTTAATTGGGGCTCTTGTGATAGGACAAGGGGTTTTAAACTAAAAGAAGATAGATTTAGACTAGATACAAGGAAGAAGTATTTTATGGTGCAGATGTTGTTGATGCTCCATCACCGGAAATGTTTGAGGCCGCGTTCTGAAGGCAGCCACTGTCATTTCCTCCCTGCTTTCATGCGTGAGGTGGTTGGCGACTTGTTGTAACCTGGGTATCCTTCTGTCTGGACTGTGTTGCAGTGGGTGTGGGGGGGAAATGCCTGCCCCGAAGGGCCCATCACACCCTTGTTTTGCAGAGAAAGCTGCAGGAGTATTGCTCAAGCTGCAGGGCTGCTTTTGCTATAGAGCAGTAGAGGACAAGAGGTTGCCTTGTTATCATGGATCTGAAGATGAAAGATGACATTTTGGTTGTCTGCCTGAAGAGGTGGTCAGTTGTCTGCCGTGATTTGTGTGTAGCTGATACAGTAATGCATTTGTTACAGTTACGAGGCTCAAAATCTAGTGTTTGTATTTTGTTGATTTTTCCTCTTTTTAATAAGTGAAAACAGAGGTTTGGATTTAATCATAACATTTCTACAGACTGTGGTGAATCACCCTTAATTCACTTGTGACTGTAATAAATGTGAGTTCAAAGTCTCTGCTTGGCTGCACACTCCTTGCAGTGGGGGTAGCTGTGAATTGAAGCAAGCTCTGTAATTACAGATAAGCCCAAAGATGTGTTCCCAAATGGGCAGGCCCATAAAAAGGTAAATTCCCAGCAGTTGTCACTAGAGGTCAGCATTAAAGTAATTTTAAGATCAAATCTCTTCTTGCCATGTAGTGAATTGCCTGTAGATTTGAGCTGTGGATGGTTGTGACAAAGGTGGGACTTGCATAAAATGAGTAAAATAATGGAGCTTAAATAGTTGGGTTGAGTCATTTCATACATTCTTGTTATCTCTTGTTTTGATGGAATGTCTGCTGCTTTTGAGGTAAGTAACAAGATGATTTGACTTACTATCTTCTCTTTTTCCCTCCCTTCTTACTTGCCTACTTTTTAATTAAAAATCCGTGTTCCTTTTCAAATTTGTGGGTTAGTTTTTTTAGCAGAGTTTGAATTGAATAGCTGTTAACGTACTTTTCTGTCAGGGTTGGGATCAGATATTAAATGTGCAGATACTGTTACAATTCTGTTGTGAATCACTGTTGTTTGCAGGAGAGCTGCTGGATATATAGTAGGGGCATCCATGTGTATAAGTGCATCTTGTGTGGAATCTGAGACCTAAAACTTTCTCACCAAAGCCTTGCCTCTAACTTTGGATTAGGTCCCTTCAATCTCCTCTGAATACTCCAGCTAAAGAAGCACTGTTTGTAAAAGGTAGATACTGCTCTGAGTTGAATTAGAGTATTTAGTTAGTTGGATTTTTGGAATAGATGTGTTTTAATAAAATGAGGACTAGTCCTGGATGCCTAGTTTTTCTTTGTGGAAACAATATATATAGATCTAAGTCTCAACTAGCAAGATGGATCCATCTGTGCTAGGGTGTCCAGTGCATGGCCAAGTGGAGCTGTCAGTCTGTGTTGGGGTATGCAGCGTGTCTGTAGGCTGTGTTCATAGAAGGCTTCTAGATACATTAAATATTTGGCTGCCTGAGAATGCCAGGCTATGAGTGTACAAAAAAAGATGCTGCCAGTTGGTGCAGCTCACTGAGCCAGGCCTAATCTCCATGGGAGTGACGAGTCTCTTGAGGAGTTGCAGTTATCTTCTGCCTGTGAACTTGCAAAATTGCTTGTCTTTGGGCTTGCAGTGTGTGCTTTGTTCATAGCAGATTGTGCTTAGCAGTAATTGGCACTGTGTCTAATCCTTTCTGGTTTAGGACATGGAAGAGAATTATATGACATGACAATGCCTAGAAAATAACAGAGTAGGCTTGTGTGAATGGTTATTCATCAACATGGGTTTAGACATTGTGGTACACATCAAGGAAGGAAAAATAGAATTGATGGGGAAAAGATGGAAACCTCCCTGATTTCAGGGAGAGCATAGTGTCTCATATGGCCTTTGAAACTCTGAAATAATGAATTTATTTTCAAGCATTGGATTATTTGATTATATTTACGTTTTTAATTCCAGATAAAATGATGTTATTTAAATGCGTGCCAGCCTTCCATTTATGGAAGGTTAAATGGCATTTGCATTTTGTGATGTTTGAAAGACTTGACTTCTCTAAAATTGTTTTAGTGTGAGAAACCAGCCTCAGTGATAATTAGAGAGAGAATAGGTTAGCATAAATGCATATGTATGTGCTTTCATCATTTTCATAGAAAGACAACTGAGCAGTACCCAGCAATGAAATCTCAGTGCCTGTCTTCCATAAAGAAAATTCAAGAAATACTTAAGAATGCCCCAAACCAAGTGCCCTCACAAGATGCACCTGTAGGAGCACCAAGTTGCTGGGTGAGTCAGTATAGATGGCTTTCCACGGACTGTTTAGGAGTTTGGTAGCATGACACAGATTTCTTCAGTCAACCTCTATTTCTGGGTTATTTTTATTAGGAAGGTCAGTGATCTGTCTGAGCCTAATTATCCCATCTGGCGAGTACGCTTGAGGCACACAAGTTTCCTACAGTTTGTGTGCACGAAGAAATGATGTGGTTACCACGTTACTTAGTCAGCTCTGATTCCTTGGCTGCACAGGAAGGTGTCTGCTGGCAGCTGCCTTGCCTGGGGTAGCCTTATATGTAACTCTGGAAAAGCGTTTGCGTATCCATTTTTATGGGGAGAGCTTGCTCTACTGCTCTGCTATTGGGCTTTGCATTTTCATCCCATAATTTATTTTTTAAGCATTTTTTTTTATTGGTGTCAGTTAAAAGCTTAACTTCTCTTCAGTTTTTCAGAAGTTTCTTCCATTCTTGTTGCACCACTGAGTGATTAGGTGGGTGTTTCAGAAAGGCCTCCAGGTCTTCCAGCTGCATCATCTTACAGCTAGCATTGTCTATTTTAAGTGTTTTTACAGACCACCACAAGCACACTAGGTAGTGAACCCAACCATCTCCAGTGCAGTTCAGCCACACAGTGCCTCTGCAACACACAGAACTAGGGTTGGAGAAGAATCTTGGTGGGCCAAGTACCATGTCATTGGTCATGTGCGTATAAGACATGGATGGAAAAAGAAATTACGTGTTAACTCCTCTTGGTTTATGTCTTAGGCTATGAACTACTAAATCCATCTCTTCTTTCCTAGGGCATCCATTCAAAATGCCAGCTGAAAGGAATATAGATTACTGACACATACTATCGCTATATTTAAACCTTCACCAAGACTATGCACATACCCCAAATCTTTAGAGACATCTTTATTAATGAAGCTTCTCAGTCATAGGCAATAACATAGATATATATTTTAAGACATTCAATTCCATGCCTTGTAATCCTGTTTCAGCTCTGAAAAGAATGTAATATAATTCTGGCTGGAAAATGTTTTAGATAAATCTATGAATTCAGTCAAAACTGTATGTTCTTTATCTGCTGCTAATCTCTTTCATTAGTGGCTCTTGACAAAACAGTGCTATGTAGAAGGTGGCGGTGAAACTGATAAAAATCCAATTTTCTTTGTTTAAGCAGAAACAGGTGTGCAGTCTGTGTATTTTTTCTGTCAGCTTAGAGACTGCTGGTGGGATTGAGGTAGGTTGGTAGCTATGAGGTTTGCAGCTTCAATTCTGTCACTGGCCGTTTTCCCACTGGTATGAGCTATACCTATTTGCAGAGGCACAGAGCAAAGCCATGCCAAACTGTGATAAAGATTATGTGCACAGGAATGATAAAAGGATACAAAATACTATTGTATCCTAGGAACACGCTGATATGAGGAGATTTGAAAATCTGTAGTAAGGAAGGGAAAGCTTGCAGTTTTTTTTTTTCTTTTTCCTACCTCAGTCTAGAAAAATTTCGAACGAGAGTGTACTAGCCCTTGGTATGTCCTTGTATACATGCAGACTTGAAAGGAGATTCCTCTCTTCTGGTGTTGCAGTGAAAATGTGGGCACTTTTTCAGATATCATCATTGAAATGTGAAATATTTAAACAAGAAAACGTTTTGTTCATTTGTTTGGAATATAGCTCAGAAAAAGTCTGGGATATGGAACAAAGTAGTATTTTTTCCTTTCCTGATAAATTTGTTCTTGTGCACCTGTCTGGTGTGGGTATTTCTTGGTCATCTAAGCTGGTCTTTAATTCCGCCAACATCTCAGTTCAAATATCACTTAAGTGATTTGAGGAAAGGAGACGGAAGGTATGGGAATGAGAAAAAAATGAGAGAGAAGAATGAAGAGGAAGAAAGAGAGAAGGAGGAGTCAAAGAGGATGGGAGAGGTGAATTAGAGACACACACTTAAGATGTATCCCCATAGTGAGGTAGGCAAGAAATGGTTTTTATTGTAGTCTGATGTATCTTGTTATCTTTTTTTGGAGGAGAAAAATATACCCAGCCATAGGGTCAAGTCCAAATGTTTTTGCAGTGAAGAATTAGGGAGGGGGAGGCATGGAAAGCAGAACTGTGGTGGCCATATATTCTACAGAGACCCAGCCTGCATCTGCTTGGCTGGCCATAACCCTGGAAGGCAAATGGACACAAACTGTGTGGTGCATGTGTCTCTGTCTTCCCTGAATCTGTCCTGCACCAGATTTCATTGAAATCATTGTTTTAATCATCTTGAAAGAAGTCATCCATCACCATCTTAAAACTTTCCTCCCAGCATCATAGGAGCTAAGCAGCCATTATACTGATGAGATTATTGAGATTTTGTATGTGTTTTATAGTGTGGCTTTCATTAAACCACAATTCTGTTGCTTTGGCAGGAGATTTTTTTTTTTTTAATGTTTGAAACATAGCACCATTTTGCACAGCTAAATGCTTATAAAAAAAAAAAAGGAATGTGGTGGTAGAGATCTGTAGTCAGTAGAGGCACTGGGATATTCAAGAAAATTGATTGGGCTTTTTGTTGGTAATTTGATTTTTTAAAATTTCTAGTTATTGCCTTTAGTCATAGTAGATTTTTCATTAACTTAAAACTAATTGTGAACAACAGAGGAACTTAAGGAAAGATTGAATGATTTCAGTTCTGAGTTGTTTTTTTCTGGATGAACAGACGTAATGCTTTTCTTTGTTGGCAAAAGTTTTCCATGCTGCAGGTTGTAAGATGCCATTTTGTCTTTTGCTAGTACAAAAATCACAAGAGAGAGTAGGAAAGAAGAGAATGTCTCCCTTTGTTCTAAGGCCAATATCATATGCAAATTCTGTGTTAGGTACTTTAGGGACTCCCAAATTTTCAGTGTCTGGGGCAAGCATCCTGAGCATGAGAAATTCAGAATGGGGACCCACCAGTATGAGTCCATGATATCCCTATGCTATGTTGTTTGAGGGAAGCCCATGATGCCCAGTTCTGCTTAAAGCCATCAAAGATGACATTGGCTAGAAAAAAATATTTCAGGTTTGGGGAATGATTTGCTTTTTCTTCCTCTTTCATTTTAAGGACATGCCATCTGTTTCAAGCAGGAAGTTCTGATATGAGCATTTCATTTCATGTCTGGTGGCACCTGTAGCTCATGTGACTTTTTTGGCAATGGTAATGCATTTGTTGCTTGGATAAAATGACTCCCTCTCAGTGGCATTTGGGTGGTTTTATGTTTATTTGCATAACTCAGAAAGGATTTCTAGCATAGATTCCTTGACCAGATCAAGCAATGTATCTCAGCATTTTAATGCCTCCTTCCTCACATCACATAATCAGAAATGTCTCTTGCTTAGAGAGGCTTCTAGTCTTGGGGAAACTTTCACTGAATTTACAATTGACTTATATTGGCAACAGCACTACAGTTTCTAAATCCATGAGCATTTGTATGGAGAATGAAAAGTAAATCCCTGCTTTAACCAGTATACAGTCTAAATGCTCATTTCTCACAAGGAATGTGTTGTTATTTTCATTTATACAGTTCTTAAAGTCATAGTCCCCACACTATCATTACCTAAACTATCAATTGCCTATCCTATACACAGGGTGGTTTTCTCAGCCTGACATGTCATCTTTTATAGCCACAAAACACAGGGGGATTTGGATAACACTGAAGGATGTGTATCAAGTATGGAGGGAAAAAAATATGATCGTTATTATTACTCGTGACTGGAACAATTCAGTACATTATACTGATAATCCTGTGCCGACGTTAAGTTTGAAAGTATTGAAAAAATAGAGAATAGTGTCAATCACTGATCTCGAAGCTTGGCCAGTGAAGGAAGCAAGAAACCTTCAGGATGCCTTTAAAAGTAGTTATTATTCATAAACATGCTTGTTCCGGTTTAATAAGCTTGTTTGTTTAACCCTGACTTCAGTTTCTTTAATTGCTTTTATTAAACCACAAAGAAGGTTTGCATGTCTAAGTAAATGGGGAACTTTCCACGTGTTCAAACCATTTATTAAGAATATGTGTAGTCAGGCATTTATTAGTGCCATCAATACTGCCATGTTGCGTGGTTCCTTTGGAAAAAAAAAATATGAGAGTCATTCTTAGATAAGGACTTACATCTGAATGAGGGTGTAGTGTTTCTCAGGTAATTTTCTTGGATTGGTATAATTTTAATTGCCAACTTTTAGACTGACTGGTTTGGACCAGAGCCAGGTTACATTCAGGTCAGTGCCTATTTATAATGTTTTCAGAATAGACAGTGCAGGTGTTGATTTGTGTGCTCTCTTATAAATGTTTCCTATGGGCTTCTGCTGTTTGCTGTTGTGCAGAACAGGATATTTCAAATTGCCATTGCAACAGTTTTACAAATTTTATTTAGCAAAACTGCAAGGAAGGAGTGCCTTGTCCTGGATATAGACATCTAGATACAGCAGCTGAGCCCTTTGGGTTACTCTGTCTGATTTGGCTGTGTTGCATGGCTGTGCTCATGCAGTCCTAACAGACTAAAACTAGGATACACCATGCTCTAACTTTATCTCAGGAGAAAAAGGAAACAAATAAACAAAACAGAAAAACCAAAGAAGAAAATAACAAGACAACAGCACTCCAGTGGGATCCTGATCTAGGACCAGGTCTTTTGTTGCTACCTGTAATAAACACCAGCAGTTGAATTTCACCACAGGAAAAAATACCATTAAGTGACCCATGTATCTATATTACATGTGCTTTACAATAAAGACAGAGTTTGGTGGTTTTAAGTTTTTTGATAACAGAAGAGTAGCTGTGAGGTGAGAAAGCAGATGGTCCTTCCTCCGAACAACTCACATCTTAAATAAATAATTTTGCAAACACAAGGAGAATGGGAGAAAGTAGAGGATGTATGCACACCGTCATGCTGTGTGCAGATGCTCTGTAACTCAGTACTTCTCAGTGCTGAAAGTGTTCAAGGTGTCCAACTATTCAGACCTCTTTTTCCCCTCTGCAGCCTGTGAGTTTAACTCTCTCTGAGCTGTTGACCTCTATGTCAACAGATGCGGACTGTGTCTGACCATAGGAGATTGTCCACAGCATTCCTGTGTCTCCCAAGCTGTGA
The DNA here is from genome assembly GCA_910950805.1 of Acrocephalus scirpaceus scirpaceus. Lineage (NCBI taxonomy): Eukaryota > Metazoa > Chordata > Aves > Passeriformes > Sylviidae > Acrocephalus > Acrocephalus scirpaceus. Next base: position 56,438,998 of record OU383773.1, read on the forward strand.
CATGGATGGCTTGGAAAGGTTTGACTGAGGAGAGGTCTCACCACTCTTCCTTCAATCAAGGTTTCACATTACCTGCAATACTGCTTAGTGTCCTCCAAGACATTTAGGCCTCTGTTTTTCCTATCTTTGGCCAGCAGTTTTCTGCACTTTTCAAGTTCCTGCTCACCCACAAAGGGGCAGGAAACCCTTCCCCCTCAGCTCTTCACATATGGATTGCTGCTACCTCCTCTTTTGGCTTCCAGGTGTCCCAGCAAGCAAAACAGGGTTTAACCTTAGTCTCAGCAGCTCATGTAGCATCAAACAACTGGCCGTGGAGAAACCAAGAGAGAAGCTAATGTGACTGCAGAGGGAGTTTGCAAGTATGGCTGGAGCTGAAGGAATGAGTACTGCAGTGCCTCAGGAAGCCGAGCCAGCCAGCAGTGCTCGCCAAGGAGCCTCTGTGGCACCAGGAAGCTGCGTCCACACAGAGCAGGATAGAAGTGAATAATCTCTAAACCACCTTGTGGTTTAAAGGATGTACATTAGTATATTGGCAGTGTCATAGTCGGGTGTGCCCTCAGATGGTCAGGGACAACTCTGTTAGGAAATGAGGACAAAACCAGCAGCAGAGAGTTGATGGATCAGAATTGTCATTCATTATCTCTTCAAGTCATCTTTGGATTACTGATAATTAGAGGATATGTTGACTCATTTGCCTGTGCTGTGAAGCTGATGATTATTTGATAAAGGAAATAAAGTGACCTCTGAGAGAGGTGGTACTGGCTGCTTTCAACTGGGGGTTGCCACTGTGAGAATCATGGACCCAGGCATTTAGGATTGCACATCTGTTCTTTGCTGTAGGTTTAGTGTGATTTTAAATAAATGGGAAAACGGAAAGGCATGAGACAAAGAGAAAAGTGCATGAAAGGAAAACTGGATGTCATTTAACTGAAAAAAAAAAAAACCTGTTAGAAAATGCTAGTCTTTGATGTCTGGGTTGTTTAGATCACATAGCATTAAAAATGAGATTAAAAACAAGATTAAAAACATGCTCTTATTATACATCGTATCAACATCATTGCAAGCACTTTCAAGTTGCAGTCAGTTAAGGAGCTTTTAATGATAATGATCCAATTATTTGTAAGACTTGGTAATAAATACATCGTGTCGATATTTTAAGGGTTTAAATTAATGATTTCAGTTTTACAACTTGGTAAACGCTGTTGCAAGAAATAGGCACGCCATATAAAATTCCATCGGCCAGGCACCCTTAAATCATACCCTATTCCTGCTACATTACAAAACATAAATCAAAATTGGAAGTCTGTGAGTAATTATTTCTTTACTTGCTGGTACTATTATGCTCAAATCCTGCATGGAGGTCGTGGCTGAGGTGTTTTCAGCAGCAGTGAATAGTTTGAGTCTTTCAGGTGTTTTCCTATACAGTGTGCTGTCACGCTTGCACAATTCTGTGTTTTCCTTAAATTTATTATTAGAGTTTTTAAGTACTTCCTTAAAAGTGGAGGAGGGAATTAAAATGGATATATATAATTAGTGGATGATGAACACAGATTCTTCTAATTATCTTTTGGGTATGACAGTGATTCAGGACAGGTGATATTACAGATATCACCTCTATAATAATTGCCCGTAATTACATGCCTAACAGTAAAAATATTCTGAAGTAGTTTATCCCTGTTTTTGAGCTTTGTGGAGAATCCAGCTCTATTCATTGCAGTGATCAGACTGCACTGCTGCTCTTGGCTTCCTGGCACAACAGGCCAAGTCCTGAGCCTTGATCAGACCTTTGTTATTCTCTTGAGCCAGCTCTTTAAAACAGTGGCAGTTTCTCCTTTAGGCAAAGATTCAAGAGAAGTGGCTAAAGGACTAAGAATCGGTTAATCTGAATTGTCCTCCTGTTTCTTTGTGTGCAGTTGTTTTTTGTTCAAGCACAGCGCTGTCAAAACAGAGGCACCTATCAGGATGTGGATGTGAGAGGAGTGTGCTAGCTGTGTGGAGAAAGAAATCTGTGCTTGTGCACTCGTTTATTTTATTTGGTAACAGAGATTGAGCTCTGTTTTGGTTTTTTTGGATAGCATAGTCTTGCTTTTAAAAAACAAAGAAACAATGATTCACAATTAAGCGTATAGTTTCAAATGCCATCTTGCAGAACAAAAAGTTTGTCAGTCTTTTTGTCCTTTCCTTCGCTCTCAGTTTTCATGTCAGATGAACCAAAGCTTTTTACTCCCAGGATCAAGTATTCATCTTGCACTGTGGGCAGGTGAACACTGGCAGAGCTGAGCTCTCTTCAGTAACAACTTCAAATGAATCATGCTGAGCCAGCGGCTTCAACACACTTCCCACAGAGTCTGGTGTTCCTCGTCTGGAGCTGGTTAGCAGGCAGCTAGAGCATGTGTTTACCCCTGCAACTTGTATACTGCTTTAGTGTTAGAAAAAAAAATCAGTTGTTTCTAAAGCAGCGCAGGAAATCCAGATCTTACGAAAGAAGAAAATGTTGTCACTGACAGGTTCGTGTTTGCTGCTATATTTTAATCTTTTAACCAAATACATGCGGGTTTTTTTCTCTGATTTATAATACTAAGTAGAGTACTATCTTTCCTTTTACACTTTAAGCAATACATACGGATGGTGTAGTATATAATAATTGTAAGTACATCTAACAATAATGTACTGTATAATACACACAACATAAAGTTAATTATGTGTGTGTATGTGTATACACAGGTGTATGTGTGCACAGACATACTCTTTATTTTGAAAACCCTACTCCTGCAGGGGTAGTGGGTTTAGGTGTAATTACAGTGTCTCATTGACCAGGAGAGAGCGTAAGCTGTGTATAAAATCACCTACTTACAATAAGTTAATGGCAGGATCACAGCTTACTTCCATTAGTAAATGTCCCCTGGTACATACTCTGTAATTGCTTTAATTGGTCTCTCTCCTAGCTCCCTTGAGCAGAGAATGCCACTGAAAGGCTGCCATAATATATGGAAAACATAATTCAGTCCATGCTTCTAATAGAGCAGGTGTCTCCCCCAGTCTGTTTTAGTCATTGAGCTGCACTGAGAAATTTCAGCTTGTTACACCTGGGGTGATAAATTTTGGGGGTTTTCTTTTGGATTGTGCCTGTTTGTAGGTTTTGATTTGGCCCTGACAACCACTGCTCAGTGGTAGCCTAGGAGTGATAAATACATTCTTGTTGGTGGCTTGCATCTATATGTATATGTAGAGAGAGACCATACATATATATGCTTGCTAGAGACAACCTTACTCTAAATTAATTATAAGAAAAAGGAAAAAGTTTAATATAAATATCTGTGGATAACATTGAAATACCACAGGGGACCTAAATGATTCCTGTGACCGATTTGGTAAGAAAGGATGGAAATTCATTTCAAAAGCCTTGGGCTCCATCCATATACTTTGTAGGTCCTGCCAGGAGGTTTTTGCCTTGCAGGAGCCATCTCCAACTGCTACTTTGTTCTCCTATCTGCTGGGCAAGTAGATAGTGAGTCAGGTTTCCTTTTGGCAAGGGAGTTTGCAGCAGTGTTAATTGGTTACAGTCATTGTGGTCTTAGGGATGTGGCGTTGGCACATGAACTGCTGGTTTCTTCAAGAGAACAGTGGAAGCATGGTTCATGAATAGGAGCTTTTCACACATACAGAAAGGAGTATATTCCTCACTAATTATTTGTGCAACTGTGTAGATTTCCCAGTTTTCTTGGCTTGCAACAAGTGCGCTAATTGATTATCACACCAAAAAGGCATTTTGATCTGTTAGTGCTGTGAAGATTTTGAGCCCGTATATTAACAACATGATTAATTTTTGGTTAACTTGTGTTGCATGTTCCGAATTTCTGGTATCCTGGACATGTTAGATCACCAAAGAGCTCAAGCACTGTGTGCAGTAATACGGGGACTGAATTTGGTCTGCTAGGTGTAGGATGAAGCACAAGCACAAAGTAATTCGTGGTATAGAGGGGTTTTGAGAAGGACTTTTTTGTGTTTGGTTAGTTGGAAAAAACTCATCAAAGACGTGGAGAAACTTGGTTTTTAGCTCCTTTGTGGTGTTAGAAGAGTTGAGCAAACTTTCCCTGACCCACAGGTTTATGAGCCTTCAAATGTTGACGAGATGATAGTTTTTGACCTCTATTACTGTAAGCTGCAGCTGTTTGCTTCTGTGGTGGTTTAACCCCAGCTTGTAGTAAGTACTGTGCAGCTGCTCATTGACTTCCTTCCTTCCCTGCCCCCAGTGGGATGGGGAGGAGAATCAGAAAAAAGGTAAAACCGGTAGGTTGAGATTAAAAGAGTTTAATAACTGAAATAAAGTAAATAATAAGAAGAAATGATAAGAGTAATGAAAATCAATATCTCAGATCTTTTCAGATATTAAATATAGAGCCAGCATGCATCTGTGCACTGGGATTGTTCAGTACATGTCCCACAGCAGTCTTTGACAAGTTCTTTGACAGCCAAAAACCTGTGCTATATCTATGTAAATTTCCAAAGTGATATCAGCATTCTTATTCATTAGTGTCTCACCATAATGCATAGTATTGTCAGGAACTGAAATTGCACTTTGGATACAGATCTGTGCAACTTACTTAAGAATATTCCATGAAGTTAAATCCTGAGATGAGCTGAAACTTAAGTCTTCTACAGTGTGACTTTTAGTGTCCCATGTGTTTGCAAACTGTGTTGAGAATGTAGCTGTGGAATAATATGTGACACACTTCAAACAACTTTTTTTCTTTTTACTTTATGGCACAAAAGCCGCCTTTTTTAGCCAAGTCCCTAGCTATCAGTAGAAGAGCATGAGGCTGAAGGACACTGGCTCTCAGTACAGTTTGTTACCACTGCAAGGAACTTTTTTCTGTCTATTGTTGTTGTGAGAGCATGATCAGCACAGAGCAGCAATTCGAGGAGTTACAAGCTGGCACATTGTGGAGACCAAAGAGTGCCAGCTGGGCCTGAGGAGCAGAGTGATCCCTGGTTGTGCTTTCCTGAAAGTGCTTGGACAAGTTCCATGTTGTGAGCAAGATGGACAAAACTCATACATCCAAGAGCAGTCCTTGAGGCACTGCTTACATGTGCTGTCCAGCTGTGTTTAATTACATCTCTAGCTGGGTAAAATTTCCCACAAGTTTTAGAAGTCCCTGGCCCCGTACCTGGACTCATGCAGCTTAAGGTATGTGACACTGTTTGAGACTTCCTCCTATTTGTCTTTTAATCCTTAAAATAATCTTTCTCTTTTAGCCCTTCAAACAAACATATTTTTAAAAGCCTTTTTTGTTGTTTATAGTCAGATGCTAAAATGATTTGGCATCTGTGCCTTTTTGCATCACCTATCAAGGGAGCAGGGAATGAGAGACAAATGCTAGTCCAGCATGAAGAAATCTGAATTATTACTACTTTTCCACTAGACTCTTGTCTGTCTTTATAGAATATAATGTAATTTCTGCAGGCAGTGTAAAGCTCTGATGGGGGGAGGGGAGTAATTTTTTGGGAAGTTTCTTAAAAAATCAAATGGTACGTGTCTGGGGGCTTTGCAGAAAATTATTCTTATAATAAAACTAGGGCCTTGGAGGTTTACTATTTTGAAACGTGTACTAGTGAGACAAAAATCTCAGCTGTAGATGCTAGAAGAATTATCTGAAAATCTTGTCTGCAGCTGCTGAGGACAGAGCTGAGGTTAGCCAGCCTGCAAGCTGTGCTCATTTCTGTGGGTGCTTCAAATTGTCCAAATGCTTCCCCAACACTAGGATGGTTTGGAAGGCTCAGTGCTTATCCTGTGCTGTTCTTCTGGGCTGTGCAGAAAGATGATAGGGTGCAGAAGCTGGTCTGTTGTGTAGTCTCTGTGTCATCAACCACCCCTTTGCCCTGGGGGAGCTCTCTGGGGCCCCTGCATGTTTCCGTGCTTTAGTTCAGATGCCTCTAGCTGTTTACCTACTGTGAGTCCCACTCTGGCTCTTCCCTTTCAGGAGCAGTAGTCACTGGCAAGGACTGGAGGACATTCTTGGCACACATGGGTCTCTGAAGAGCTTGCAAGCTGGGCCTGGTGCAGACTCATTTGAGTCAGTTTCAGAAGATGTTCCAGAAATATTTTTAATCAGAGACCTGGCCACTGTATGTCTTACCCTGATCCATTTCAAAGGCTGATGCAATTGTTCTCCACAAGTTGAAACACAAAAAAGTCTCTCCGCATCGGACATTTCCCGCTGTGCCAGGCTGTGTGTCTGTAACTCCCTGTACCAGTTAGGGATCGCTGCACCTAGTAGCTTTAGCTCCCTCAGGCTGGACACAGCTTTGCTTCATTTCCACTTGTAAAGGTGTTGGCTATATGTGGAAACTTTAGTTTTACCTTCAAAAGAAAATGCTTAAATTCTCACCCTCATTCATGATCATATAGTTAACTAATTTACAGCAAAGTACTTGTTGGCAAGATCCTATTAATACAAGTCACTCAAGCTTATGCTTCAAAGCCTATGGAGGTAATCTGGTGTATAACAGCCATGGGTATGCCTCATTTTTCACATGCTGTGAACACCACTAAACATATTCATACAAACCTTGGCTTTGCCACGGAGTTTCCTCATGACCTTGAAAAAAGGGTTTTAGAACTTTCTTATGTTTGAAATTATGAGAATGAAAATCTCTCTTCCCTCATCTGTTTTTTCATGCTTGAATTTGAATTATAGCAGAACAAGTTTTATTATATAGTAGTATATTGTATCACAATTAGGGCCTCTGCTGGAGCATTAAATATTACTATTCTGCATAATTTTCATTTAAGTAATTGTTCTTGCTCTTCAGGTGCCTTTTGTGCTGATCCTCTGTTTATGTGTGTAAGCATAGGTGCTTCATTTCATATTGCACAGACAAGCAACACTAAATTTCATAGTAATTTGAGTGTGTGTGTCTGTGTGTGTGCCACCCGAAAGCAGAATCAACAACAGAAGTTACGTGTATTATCTGAGATTAATCTATTTATTGAACAGATGTTGGGAGGGAGGAGAGCAGTCTTTCTTCAAAGCAGCACTTTTAATTGTGACTCCAATATATTCTTACTTTACAAAGCCTTGGTAGAATTTTATTGACTTATGTTCTTTGCAAATGAAAGTTTCAAATGCATATAGAAATTATCATAACAAGCGCCAGTGTGTGTTCCTATTTGAAATTGATCAGGTTTTGAATTATCTTAGCCATATTTAACATTTTAGTGAAATAAAAAACTCCCCTGGCATGAGTTTGGGGAGCCAGTTTGTTCTGTTCTCTCCTTCTCCCCAAGCTCTTTAAAAGAAACACCTTCCCTCCATTTGTCCTGGGTCTTATTTGTCTGGATGTGTAGATTTGTTCTAATTCAGATATCTCATTTGGTCTTTGGAATGATCAGCACTGCCTGTGCTGCACAAGGGGTCTACAGGAGGACAGGCTGCTTAGGCACGTGGTTTTGGGGCTCTGACTGATCATATATTTTGATTTCTTATGAGCATTAAATCTATACCAAAATAACCTTGAAGTAAATCTATTGCAAGATGACAGGTGTCTGTTTATCCGCTTCTTGAAAGTTCACAGGCTGCTATTAATGCTCTGAAAGGTGCTTTGCAGTCTGCTTGGTCTGTGATTTCTGCAAGTACCATTATTCTAAAAGCATGAATTAGGGAACATCCAAATAATGTATCTGTTATATACTAAAAGCATAGGTTGTAAGTGCCCAAGCGCTTATAATTATTGGCACTGTGTCTCCTCAGTTTCATTATTTTTGGGAATGGAGATTTGAGTCCTCCTCAATTCACTGAACTACTTTGGAGTTAATGGTTTGTTTGGGTGTGTGCACAGGTGCATGAAGACGGCAGTTTCCAGCAGTGTGGCAGAGTTTGAGGTTGGAGTTGCATGTGCAACTTTTTTTTCTTAAAGCCTGTAGAGAATCTTTAGGTTTTGGATGGTTTAGAAAAGTCTATCAAAATGCAGAGGAAAGAAATGAGCAAAAATGTGGATGGTCAGCAGCATTGCATGCCGAAATTAGCAGCTCCATCTGTATAATAACTATAGGGCAAAAAGTCATACAGCAAGGGACCCCCATAACTGTGAGGTGACACAGCATATGAATGGAGAAAAAGAAACAATTTAAACTTTATTAAGGTATTCAGTATGCTACATATTGGGTTAATCTTGAAAAGAAAATGCTACTGATTGAAAAGAAATTATATGAAGAAGCTCAGTATTACCCCAGTGCTATCAGTTTAAGCCAATGACAAGCCTGTATTAGAAACATGGAAATTTTCAAGGACCTGAACCTGTCATTAAAAAAAACCAAAAAACAAGAGACAATTATTTTCCTAGATTGCTGCTAGGATCTTAATAAGGTTCTCTAATTTCTGTTGGGGAAAAAAGTGCAAAAAATGCCTCTCTGAGAAATGCAAACTTACAGTAGCTATTCAAAAGCACCAAAGTGGTTGCAGTATTTTTGATCTGCCTTGAATATGCTTCAGAATGTTAGGGACAGCCAAGACGTCAGGACCAGCCTTTTTTATCCATGTTCTGCCAGAGTTCAGGAGATACGTGGTGTCGTGCAGCACGCACTACGATACTGAAAGCTGTAGTATTCCTGAGGAGAAAGCAAATCCCTCACCAGGGTGTGGAATTCCTGAAGTGAATATGCAGCTGGCAATACTTATGGTGCCTGTCTGTGAGAATGATGCTGTGCACCTTTCTGGTCAGGTCTGCTGTCTGTGCTTGAACAGGCAGCATGAAGTGCATGAAGCACAGCAGATGGGATCCTGCAGCTGTGTCAGAAATCAGAATTTAAGGGCAAGAAAGGAAGCAAGATAAATCTGACTGGAGGAGAAGGAGATGGAAAGACTAGAGGTGAAGACAAAGATAAATGGAATGAGAACTTGGAGATCTTTGCTTACTGTAATTTTATTTTATCAACTTAAAACTTTATTAAAACGCAGGAAAAATGCTTACAGATTGTACTTCTGTGTAGGTGGTCAGTGAAGGACTTAGGTAGCAAGAAAAGTAGTGTCCTAAGGGTGATGCTGGGGGCTGCAGCACGTAAAGACTTGGCAGTGGGGTACATTTGAGAAAATTTGTTTAGATGTGACATGCTCATGCCATGATAGCTGGAGGAAGAGAAAGTACTTTTAAGTTTTATTTATATTGCATGACCTCTTTTGAAATCTCTTTAGTGCCTTGGGCCTGGTTTCCTTAACATGCAGACTTGCATATTTCTGCATAGGAACCTTACAGATTCTTTCATTTCCATACGTTCTTATTTTTCCGCCTTTTTTTTTTATCCCCATTACTCTGTACTGCAGTATGGCCAAGGTCCTAAGTCTATATGCTTAAATGCCCTGTTCAGTCGCCCTACAATCCTTTCACGCAGCTCACATATGGAAACTGAACACAGGGCAGGACTGTATCTTAAGGGGGAAAAATAAATGTGGTGAGGGTTGAAGCTTTTCCTAAAATCTTTCTCTAAACACTAAGCAAATAAATAAGAAACCAAGCCGTAGGCATTCTGTCTGTAATGGGAGTCAAATATGGTCAGATGTGGCTAGGCAGGCTAGCCCTCTCCTTCAGATGTTTTTTCTCACTTTTTAACAGCCTGGAAGTGGAATCTGTCTTGTAACCAAAAACCTGAGTTAGAAATGATCTTTTAAAAGCAATGTCATCTACAGGAAAAACACACAACAGATTAGTTATTGGGGAAAAACAAATGACTGAGTGCAGCTTTTAGGAGTTCTACTTTGAAAAGAAGTGAAAGTTAAGGAGGGGAAGTTCCAAAAAGTTAAGTTTTTCTTCCTGTCTTCCATTATAGCTGCCATTTTATCCTATTTTAAGAGTTCTCCCCTTTCTAGCTTGTCAGCATCTGTATTCAGTCATTACTTGACATGATTTTATTCGGTAAGAATAGATATTCCATAATTAGCTTAAATATCAGTCTCATAATTACAGGTATAGAGATGTTTTATTTGATAAGACTTTGCGCCCAGAGGAAAAAATAACATAATGTGCCAAGAAGGCTTAAAATCTGAAATCTAAAATTATCAATCTGATTATTTAGCCATGATTAGGTTATTTTGACTTATATTTTTTCAGTTTCAGTATATTTTGACAGTTCTGGTGTTTGCATCACTAGCCAAAGATGAGGATGTGTTTAACCATGGTTTTTATTGCTGGCATTTTGAAGATATGTTTGAAAGAGATGTTTGCATATGATTCCCTCATGGAATCTCATGTTTGCAACTGTATTATTTTGCCCTGCTACTAGATGGTATTACCTGGAGCAGTGTTCTTAATACAGTAGAAATCAGCTGACAATCATGCTTGAGGAAAGACAGTCCTTGATGTATTTTATTCCTTGGTGTAATGTGCCTGGAATGATACATATTCTGTATAAAAGTTTCCATTCACAAGTGTTTAAGTCTATTTTAAAGCATTTACATGCTTTATTATTTATTTACATGCTTTATTACTATTCAGTTATCTTATTCACAGTGTTGTGGTCAAGATTTCCCTTAAAAACTGTTGCAGAGTTTTGGTTTTGGTTTGTAGTTTTTTGTGATTTTCCTCCTGTTCTAACCAATTTTCTCTCCTCTCTTGAAAACCCATCCACAGCTTTTGTTCCACAAAGATTCCTTACAGAATTCATATTTTATGCATTTTAATACATGGATTTCAATTGCACATGCATAAATTACATATAGACTTGGAATAAAGAATCCAGTAATGGTTGTAGACTTTACACGTACATATCGTGCTATTAATGGTTATAGTATCAAGTGCAAAGGGAATAATTGCACATTAAACCCTAGGGCAAGACAGGAATGAGCCTCACCTTGCAAAAGGGAGCAAATTAGAAGATCTGCTGGTTTCTTCTCATTGGGCTGATATCCCCCTTTGCTAGGACATCAGTTCTTCTCCAGGAAACATCTCCTTTCCACATCTCTGAATCTCACATGTTTTACAACACTCGCATCTACTCTGTAATTAAAAGCTTCTCATTTTAATTTAGTTTTGTCTTCTGGGAAGGTGCTTGGAAATAATAACTTCTACTCAACACAGAATTCTCAAGTCTTCTTTACACTGATGCTGTGTGTGCAGCAGGTGGGCAGTGATCATTTTCATCACCAGAGAGCAGAAGAATACCCCCAAGACAGATTGAGTAACTATCACAATAATCGTACACCAAGCGTTTAATTGCTGGTTGTAGGACATTCTGGAGTAATAACTTCATTAGAAAAGTAAAATTTAAGTTTTACTTTTACCACTTTTGTATTCTTTTATTACTCTTTTTCTAGTGCACTAATCTGAGTTTCAAAAAAAATCAATTCAAAACGTCTTGGGAATCATTTACAGTTTCATAATGCTTTGGTTTTGCTTAGGAAAATACAAACATAACTTTTGGATAAACATAAAAGCACCAGCTGTTTTCCTCCAGAACTTTTATTTCCATAATATTTGCCTTTGGAGATAATTTTACAAGAAGAAGCGTATAATATGTCGAAATACTTAAGAATAGGTTTACAATAATTCTATTACTGTAAATACAAAGACGAGTTTTCATGCCTTGGTAACTGCTCCAGAGGCCTTACATGTTAGGGGGAAAAAAAAGCAAAAGAAAGTTCTAGGAAGCAGCCCAGCTTCCCAGTGCCAGCTTGGCCATCTTGGGGGCCATTTCTGAAAGCCAGTTTGATTTTTTTCAGTGTTTTCTGGGCTATTAATTTGATGAAAAGCCTGATCCAATTTCTTACTTTCCCCTGAGCATCTTTGCAGGAGCTTGATGGGTACTTCTGTGAACAGGAGCTCCAGTAATACTGGTAGTGCTTGCCTCCTCTTGGGCTTAGTGCCTTCACTTAGTGGTCAAGCATTTAAATAGTTCAGCCCCTGGCTGGGAATATCTTGTCTCTCCTTAGAACCGCAGACATCTTTGCAATCTCCATTACACGAATTTTGGCTTCTTAGATTGTGAGTTTTCACTGGCTAAAACCAGAGGTCTCTACATGAGCCCTGGTGTTTTTTGAAGGTGTCTATATCCTGCTGTGTGACTGGGATGAACTATTGAATCTTTCTAGCCAAAAGAGCCCACCCTGTGATGTTAGTGTTGGTGTCTGAATAGGCAGACTTGATCCACTGATACCCCTTAACAAGTTGCCATGGGAATGTTGAAGGGTACATTGCGCTTATCATCCTCACTCTGTTTCTTTCACTAGCCCCTGGCACAGCTGGCCTGTGTCCAGCAAGCCAAAGATCTGTCTGCTCCAAGGGGGTTGTGCTTTCTGCTGGGCTCTGCCCAATTTCTCACACCTGTGTAATGGAAAGAAAGAGCTTGCACTAACAACGTCATGGGAGGAGAGCCCTGCACTATCAAATGGTGCTCTTGGCTTCATGGCACGTGGGAAAATAAATGTTGTTTAAGACTCTAAAAGTGAAGAAGTTGAGCAATGTTATGTGGAAGATTTTTTTGGGGTAGTGTGTGTCCTTTTATATGTGCCCCTGTGAGTGACATGCAATTTCTGTGCTGCTGCACTTCTCTTGGATGAAAGGATTTGTATAACTCACAGAGGCAATCCTTACATTTAACAAAGCTGGTTCTCATATCTTTCATAATTCATGTCTCTCACTTCAAGCCATCTGTCTTTCCATCTCAACAAAAAGGTGATTCCTTAAAATAATTTTGCCAGTCACCCTGCCTGCTTTCTTCCTTTTTCCTTCCTGCTTGAAATCACACTAATTTGGTTTCTTCCAGCACCAGTGGCTTTCTAATCTTTTGCTTTTGCAATGAATCACCCTTCCATCTTCTGGTTTCCTACTCTTCCTACTCCAAAGCACCCCTGTTAGCTAGTTTTTGATTCATGAGTTGTGTGAGGGTGATGCAAATGGAAATAAGAGGAAATTAACTTCATGTAGTGATGGATTTTCATGTTGCAACTTAATACATTTAGATTTGCATAATACCCGGTTGTATTTCTTAAAAGCTGGCTTTAGACATGGTCCTAAGTGGAGTGTGTGAAGTCTCCTCAGGAATGGTGTCTCATTTTCAGCTCTGATTTGTTGACTTTCTGATCAACAGAATAACTAACATTTGATGCACCCCTTCCTATCCTGAGTATTTCTTTCGTCCAAATGGTGTTGTTTTAGCATCTCAGTATTCTGTGCAAGACCTTGAGGAGGTAAGAGAGTGATACAAGGAGCCCATGTGAGAAATGGGGCTGAAATGTGAAGAGGATGCCTGTGTGCTGGTGAAGGGCTCAACCTGCAGACCAGACTAGTGAGCAGCTGTTGCAGCACCTGGCTGCAGGATGTGCAAGGACTTGTCCCCAGAGGTGCCACTTCCTTTCCCTGCATATACGGAGTCTGTAGGTGGCAGGCTTGGACCAGATCCCTCATTTTTAGGTGGCAAAGCTGGGTGCCTATCCCCAGAACTGTGTCTGTCCAGAAGCAGCGTGCTGGAACAGGGATTGATGCCAAACTTTTCCCAGACTGCATCCTGGCCAGCCATGGGAGTAGGGCTGCTCAGGGAACCCTGCTGGGGTACCAGGGGCAGGAAGAGCATGCTCTCACAGAGACATTTGCCTGTGATTTTAAATTCAGCTTCCTCCACTGGTACAAAATGCAGTCTTTCCAAAGAAAGCTGTGTCAGGGCTGTGTTTCATAACCACCAGGGGAAAATCGTTAAAGGGGATAAAAAGCTGGAATTATTGATTGAGTAGCATGGAGGGCAAAGCATAACCTCTCTTTTGCTCATAAAAATACTGTGATTTTTCTCAGTTGTGGAGTAACTTTGGTGCATCTTAAAGCCAACTGTCAAGGAATTTTTTCCTTGTGAAAACTTAACAACTCAATTTTTTTACAGGTATATTCACAAAGTAATAGCATGACATTAAAACAATTAGCAATTACAACTGTATATTTTGTAAATTTTTACACCTATAGAAGTAATATGTTAAGACTGGTGACTAAGCAAGTTCTTCATTTTCCTGTTCCAGTTCCCATGCATTACACCTGTTTTTCACAAGGACAGCTTTTTATTTCAGTCAGTGAAGCTAACAATGCACAGCAAAGGACATTGTTAGAATTCATTGAATTTTAAAACGATGCATGACATGCTGACAGTTGTAATTCATTCTTTGGCACAGATCCCTGACACTTCTATTCCTGTAAGGAGGGGTATTATTTTTCTGGTTTTAGGAGGAAGATTACTGGAAACATTCTAAATGAGAAAGGTAGAAGAGGGAAGGAATGTGGTCAGTCTTCAATATATATTGAAGAATATCCTTTGTGGAACTGTTTGAATTTTTTAATGTTTTAAATAACAGTTGTGCTGGTATTGGTCTTGGCTGGGTACTTACCTTTTGTAACTCAAAGGAAATTGATAAAATAAGCACAAAATCACAGATACAATCAAGAAAATGCCACAGGGCCAAAGTCTTCAAGTACAAAGCTGAGCAGTTCAGATGTGACAGACCACTTACTTCTGTTACTGCGCAAACTTTAAGAGTCTTAACCTCTGTTTCCCCTTTCTGCAGCTGTCAGCTTTGCTCACCGCTTGTCTGTATGAGAGGGTGTCTGAGATCCCAAACTGCAGCTTCTTCAGTTGGAAATTACTAGCCAGTTCTTTTTCCTGTTGGTGTGTATCACTTCAACAGCAGATTACCTAGAGAGAGGCATGTTATGGACATCTGTGTATCTACAACCAGAACAAATCAACTCCAGTAAAGGGTGGCTAGAAATCTGTCTGTGTATGCAAGCCCCTAAGATCATAACAAAAACAACAACAACAACAACAAAAAAACACAAAAAAAAAACCCCAAGAAACAACCCCAAAGGATCATTAATGATGACACAAAACAAAAAGCCAAACCAAGTTTTATAAAATACCTAAAATTGCAAGGGGACTGTGTAATTGAGAGAGTTGTCACTGTCTGCTGTGACAGTCTATCAGGACTTGATTGATACTACATTTAGGATTTTGCTATAAATCATTCTCAGTAAGAAAGATAACCTCTGGTTTAACTGTATTCAGTGTGTATATTCTAAAATGTGGCAGAAAAATGGCTGATGCTTGACTGATGATGTTTTGTTGGTTTGATTGAATAATTCCTTGTAGTAGTAGGTAGCCACTGGCCATCCTCACATACTGTATTCTCAAAACCCAGTGATCTATAGTGACCGGAAAAATATATTGATTTAGATTCTGCTTCATTGCTAAAGCAGAACTATACCGTATTTTGGTACCACTTTAGCTTTTGATTTAGTTGAAATCTTTAGGGATTTTCCCAAAATAATTCTCTAAATCTTATCCTTCATTAGTATCCTGCATTTAGCCTGTGTTTCAGGGCATATAAAATCCTGACTGTGTGTGCATTTTTGCCTAAGTTACTGACCACTTCTCAGCGACCTAACTAACCTAATTGATAGACACTACAGCTCACCAGTGCTGCAGTGTTTTGGCTAATTAAAATGTGCTTTTAGTTACAGTGCTTGCAGCAAATCTCTGAGGCCTGTATCATGTGCTTTTGGAAGAGCAGAATCTTTTTAAACTTGCATAACAGTTTTTAGGATAACTTGTTGAGGATCTTTCAACAAAGGCATTTCACATGGTTTGCTTAATCTGAAGAGTAAGCTGATGTTTCCCAGTGCAAAGAAGATGTCTTAGTGCTGGGCAGGTCTTTCACCAGGCCCCCAGTTATCCTGCCAAGCCCAGCTGGGTCACTGGGATGAATAAACCGCTTAAGAAAAGGAAGGATTAACCCCATTAACCTCAACAGCAGGGTATTTAAGCTCCCATGCTAAAAGTGCTGGGGCAGGCAGGCATTTTACCCCACTGCAGCCCACAGACTGCCCCTCACTGTTGCCAGTCCCTGCAGTGCCTGGCAATGCTTCTGCAGTTCCTATAACAGAGGGGAAAATTAGCAATGATTCAGTTTGTTTTCTTAGATGTGACCACCCTCTCTGGGCTTCAGAAGTAATTTCCAAGTAGCCAGTGCTACTCCCACACACTCCCTGGGCTCCTTTCCATTGCAAGCATCTCTGCAGAATGCTGCACTACAGCTCATGTCCCAGACCAAACCACCCTCCCCTCTTGCAGGCTAGCTTTAGCCCAGGCTGGTTCACAGTCCAGTCTGGATGGTGCAGGGGGAAGCAGAGGGAAGCTAAGGGGAGTGTGGGCAGGCAGCTTTCTGCAAGTCTGACTGGGCCCAGCAGGCAGGGACAGTGGTAAGCAGCATAAAGAGCTCCAGACCACAAGAGTTCCTGTTTCTCCCACAGCATTCTTCTGGAGAAATTGGCTGCTCATGGCTTGGACCGGTTCACTCTTCACTTGGTGAAAAAACAGCTGGATGACCACACCCAGTGAGTGATGGTGAATGGAGTTACATCCAGCTGGCAGCTGGTCACTACTGGTGTTCCCAGGGCTCAGTATTGGGGCCACACCTTGAATCCTGTGTCCAGTTCTGGGTTCCTCACTACAAGGACATTGATGTGCTGGAGCATGTCCAGAGGAGGGCAGTGGAGCTGATTTAGGGAGTGTGTGTCCTATGAAGACTGAGGGAGCTGGGCTTGTTTAGCCTGGGGAAAAGGGGGCTAAGGGGAGACCTTATTGCTTTCTAAAACTAGCTGGAAGGAGGTTGCAGCCAGGTAGTAACAAGTGTCAGGGGAGATTTAGACTGGATATTAAAAAAAAAAATTCTTTATAGAAAGAGTGGTCAGGCATTGGAGCAGGCTGCCCAGGGTAGCAGTGGAATCGCCATGCCTGAAAGCATTCATTAGGCAATGGTGATGTGACACTTGGAGACATGGTTTAGTGATAGACCTGGCAGTGCTTGGTTAATATGGACTCAATGATCTTAGAGATCTTTTCCAACATAAACTTTTCTCTGATGCTTTGTTGTCGCAGGCATCTGACATAATTTTTCTCCATACATTCAAGCCCGATGTCTTTAATTTCCTGATCATCTGGGCTGTGACAGACTTGCAAGAAAGCTGAGTCTAAAATCAATGCGCAGCTTGCTGACTTCTAAGTGTTTATGTAATTTTCTGTGAGATACCCACAATGTTCAGCTTATGTCTAATTGATGCTGTTCCTGGGTGGAATACAATGTCCTTTTACAAGTCATAGGACCTTTGAAAATCATTTTAAGTAGTCTGTTTGAGTCTTTCTGTATTTTCTCTGATAAAGGAAGTTGTTTGATGCAGTTTATTTGTATGGCAGTCAAGCCTCATGTTTAATTGGGCCCTTTTATGCTTCAAGGCTTTCTGTTTGGCTCATGTGGTATTGGATTGTGTTGTGTTCGATGCTCCTTTGCTTCTTTGTATTCAGTACATAAAAAGCAGATATCTGAAATGCTGCTCACTGGATACACCTGAAAATCTAAGGAGACAGTGGCAGTGGCAGGTTGCAGACTGTTCCCTTCCTACAAGCCATTTCTATCTGTGCAAAACTGTGCAGCCCTTTTTGGTAGGTTGATACTATTGGCACTGTCAGTGGTTTCAGTAGTATTTGGCGTTGTCATTCCAGGGGTGCTAACATCACCACCAAGTGCAAGGTGATGGAGAATCAGAGCTGGAAGGAAGCAGTGGTGAAAAGGATCAGTCAGGTGGCTGTGGTGGCATGTTGTTTCATGTTCTGTGGGCCTTTTTGGACACCACTGCAATTTCTAGAACTGGAGCCAGAATAAAACATTCATCAATAGTGCTGTCACATGTGATAAATGAAAAAGTAAAACAACAGAACATGGCCGTAAACAGGGCTTGTGAGTCTCATCAGCAGAACATAAACCCAGCTCTTAAGTAGATTATAGCTGGTTTATGTTCTGGTTTAAAGCACATACACACACACAGGCACACGTAGGCTACAGCAAGTGCCAGAGCTTTGATCCCCACTTTGTCACAGCAGTACCACTGATGACGTGGTCACCATGTTTAGTTACAGAAGAGCTTCCTCTTCTACCTGTCCACTCACAGCAGACACTGCTACACACATCCTTCTAAATTAGTTGGCAAAATGTTACTTTAAATTGTTTCTTCCAATCTGTCATTTCCCTATGCATCTAAAAAAATACGGACCTAACAGAAAGAGGGGTTTTATTATTCTTAAAATCACCAAAGCTTTGTCTAGTATGAAAAAAAATTATGCTTTCATGGAAGGTTTCATATTGCACCCACTGCTTTTTTGTTACTTCCCATAGCAGCTAGGACAAAATGAATATACTTCTATTTTGCCTTTCCTTGTCATACATTATATATCACACATTTATGGAAAGTCTGTTAGATATCTGCCATGGTTCTCTGGCTACCTTAAAGCATTGATAAACTATGGAAATAGTACATGATTTTTCAGGGTCTCAAATTGCTTTTAAGGTTGGGTTTACCTGAATCCTTCTTCTATAATTGAAAACTCTCTTTTGAACTTGGTTCAGTTGTGTCCAGAGGTACTGAGGCAAGTAAAAGATTTCGATGGATTGGGAGAAGTCAGAATCATGACAGTAGCAGGGGTGATGAACTTATTTTTGTGAGAGAATGAACATCTGCTGTAATCCTGGTCGCAGACTCCTTTTGCGAGCTGCTTTTTGTGCTTTATCTTCTGAGCTGACATTTCACAGGACATAGATGTATTGTATATATACACACACATCCATGCGAGAGGGAAACAAAATCAAGTCAGGGAGATACAGACCCTGTAGAAGAGATTAGAGATGGGAAGGACACAAAGTAGGTACCGATACCATCTCTGGAGAAAGTGATTAGATTTGAGAGGGATGAGGGAGATAAAGCCCATGTCTCAGAGATCTTTTTGTTGTGGTGCTACGTGGCATAGCAGCCTTATTTTAATGTCTCACCATGCCACATTAGCACAAACCCATCTCAAATATCTAAGCAGGTGAGAAGGAACTTTGTGCCCCTGTGCACTGGGAGGCAGGCACAGCCAGCATCTGTCAGTGGTTTGGTCCTCAGTTGTCCTGGCTCCCTAGTGTAACTTCCAAAACGTCCTTGGCTTTGTATTGTGGCATCGCAGGTCATCTGCAGTAGTAGTCAGCTTGAAATGCAGGCAGGTGGTTGGCTGCATTTTCCAGCTCAGTGTTTCATTAGTCTCCCTGGCATCTGCAATGGAGAAAGTATCGAAACCTCAGAAAGAAGAAAGATCTGAGAGACTGGGGGGAAGGCTTTACATTCTCCAGCATGTTCCTGAAATTATGGAGCAACAAAAGCACTCTTGCTGTGCATGGAAGTCTGTCAAGTAGCATTTGTGGACAGCAAAACTTCTACATAACACAGGCAGTGGCAGATTTTACTTGAGTGCAATGATAAGTTTGTTTCTGTAAGATTTCTATCTGATGTAAAATTCGTAAGTGTAATGAAAGCGTCAGCTCAACATTTTCATTTGTGGTCACAACAGAAAGGCAAATGTCAGGAAGTAGGAGGAAAACAGGAAACAAAACAGGGAATGTCACTGTGCTACAGAGTAGCACAGAGTACAGGTCCGCGGTGTTTCTACAATTTGTGTGTGGTACACAGGTCTGATCCTCACAGCTCCAAAAAGAGGTAGCAGAACTCGGGGAAGTGTGGGGAGATCAGCAGGGACAGTGAGGATACAGAACTAGACTCCTCAACCTGCAGGTGAGGTAGTGGGGTGGAAGGGAAGCATGATACAGGTCAATAAGATCATGAACAGCATGATAGAGATGGAGATGGTTGTTACCACCTCTTCCCCTATGAGGATTTTGAAATACCAAGTTTAGGTAGTGGGTGGACAACAAAAGAAAACTGTTCTACCCTGTGCACAATAGCTGTGGACCTCCTTGCAACCAAATTCTGTTTATCTGAGTTCAGCAGGATGTTGGAGAGGTTAATCATGAAGTAACCTTTTAACTCCATCCATTAACTCCACTAACTCAGCAAGGAGGAGCCATTTACCAAATCTCTGATTCAGACAGTGCTGGAAGCTGGATACGTGGTTGTCACTGTAGTTTTAACTGGCAAAAATCCACTTTGACTTACTCTCCAGGCAAGCACATTAACTTGCAGTTGAGCAGATTTCTTTGTTCATGATTCAGTTTAACACAATGAAAACAGTTGATTAAATTGTGGCTTACCAAATTGCTGTATCTCATATTTTTTAACTGATTGGAACACGTGCCCATACAAAAGCAAGGGCAGGAGGAAGAGGAAACAGGAACAGCTCCATGACATACAGCTGTGGTTTTGTGGAAGGAGGGGAGGAGTAGTTTCAGACATGCACTTCTGAGGTTGTCAAGGTTACAGGTACTTCTGTAGGTGAGTGGTTTGGGCATTCTCTGCTGAGAATTGGCATCAGCTGTTTCCTTCCGAGATAAAAAAATGTGCATTTTAATTAGATTATTGCCTTTGTCAACACTGAAGCATAGAATATCAGTCGTTGTAAATTTTCCACAGGACCAGTGAAATGATTTAAAAAAAAATACAATAGCAGCATTTCCCCTCATAATATTTTGAAACTTTTTTAGTTTTTAAGTGTTTCTGAGATGAGAATCTGTTTATAATCACTCAATGAATTAACCACACGGATCTGCCTTCTTAGTTTTTTAGATCGCAGTAAAAATGTTGCTTTTGGAAGCTAGGATTCACTGTTTCAGATGCAGGGAAGCCAAGAGCTGCATGCCAATCTGGTACTCAGTGTGAGAACTGAGGATTTGCACTGAACTTGCTGCTTTGAGACTTTGCTGCAATGGCAGCAACTGTGCCTTAGCCCTGGGAAAGAAATCTGTGCTGATACCAGCATGGTATGGCTCGAGTGGAGTCTGACAGCACCAGTTGTATACTTTAAGAAAACAAACAACGTCGTGGTAGATTTCAGTCTGCATTCAGAATTGATACAGTATGTCATAATGAATTTTCTGCCAGATTTAAGAGTGATACGGCAAGATCTTCATCTGCTGTGAAGAAGTGCTGCACCACTGACTGACTGCCTTAGTGCTATAAAAGTGTACACAGTTGGGGATGGGGCCAGGAGGTTTATACTGCAGAGCAAACCAGCCAGTGCTGCCCTAAGCAAGTACCAGGTGCTGAAGTTGGACAGAGTAGTGGTATAGCCAAGAAGGAGCTCAGAAAGCAGGCAACCTCCTCTGTAGACCAAGAAGAACAAATTCACTGCTCCTGTGGCAGCAGCACCTAGTGCAAAATCCCACCACTGCTGTGGGGTTGGAACAGCCCTCATTTACTTGGAAATGCTTTTCATGTGCTAAGTCAGGTAATTCTGCAAACTTAAAAAGTCAAAAATGGCTTAGTTTTTAAAAATCTTGCTAAATCAATATAAACTGCCCAGTTTTAAGTAAAGCAATAGTTTCAGCAAGTGTCTTGCCATTGGGGCAGCTCATCCACTCTCAATGTGGAGGACCTCCCTCCTCAAAGGGAGACTGAGGAAAAGGCACTCTTAAGCTTTTAAAACCAGCCTTTGTGTGCCTGCCATGCCTCCTGGCCTTCCCACTATCTTTTCAAAGTCTTCAATTCCTCATTTTCCTTACAGTCCTTTTAGACAGGCAGAGAATCATTAGTGGCTTCATCATCACTGTCCCTCCAACTGGACTTGATGATCCTTGTGGGTCTCTTCCAAATTAGAATATTCTGTGATTGACAGGCAGGGGCCAGGGAAGGGCTGCTGGAGGCACAGGAGTAGCCAGAGCAGCCCTTCACCAAGGGTGCCACCAGTGCTGTCCCACATATATCCCATCACTGCAGGCTGGTCTCATCAGTCCAGCCATGTAAGTCTGTGTTCTGTCTGCTCCTCAGAGGAAGAGAAAAGGGATGAGCATTCCCTGCTTGGTGGGTAGGGAGCCACATGACACCAAGAGCAAAGACAAGCTCATAGAACTTCAAAATGGAATGAGGGTTTGGGGTGAAGCTCAGAGTTATTTTCCCTAGAAGTCTGAGAGTTTGGAGAAATAATAAAAGGAGAGTTGTGGAATCATTTTCCCTTGTTTGGACACTATATGGCACTGACATTTATGTGCGTGATGTTGCAGTAATCCAGTCAGTTCAGCCTTTTCATTCATGACCTTTTCTGTAACATTACCCTCAGTGTTGTGAGTGATATTGCAGAGAAAAGGGTGAGGGCAGGGATGCCAGCTGACTGTTGTCAGCTTAAGTACGATATAAGATTTGCACTTACAGTAATGGTGGGTGCAAATGCAGAACCAGAAAATGGGCAGTTTTCTAAGGAAGAGTTCCATGCTACTAAAACAATATTTGTTGCTGCCATTTATTTCTTCAGGTCCATTTCTCAGGTAGATAGTTATTGCTCTTCTGTAGATTTACCAAAGCAATGACTTACCTCCATATAGAATAGTTTAACAGTTGAGGTCTAACTTGTTGAATCTGTATATTAAATAACTTTCTGGTGTATAAAGGACTCATCACATATGGCAATTAGGTGTGTTGCTAATTGTGACTGGAGGCATTTACATTCTGAATCCGAGTGAATTATGTGTGTTGCACCCTTTTTACTTCATTCTCCAGTTGGTTTTTATAACCAAGTATAAAACCAAGTATAACCTGTAACATTTGCTTTTCCAGGAATAAAATAAATCCTGTACAGAGGATTGACATCACTTTTTCCTATGGTGCCTTTTAAATAGTGTTTAAATTTCAAGTGGTCTTGTAGGTTTAATACAAATCTCCATGGAAAGTAGATTCTGCTTTTAATATTTTAACTCTTTATATCATATAGCTATGTAAGTCATGGGACTGTTACAGTCCAGCATGCAGAACATTCAGGTATCTTTACCTAGTAATGTGCAGATGAACTCTTTTTGGGATGAAACTTTATTAAGTGCAAGAAGAATGCTGTATTTTGCAGAAACAGAATTATACAGATCAACATTCAAATATTTTAAACAAAGTTCCACCAAGGACAGCATGGTTAACTCTGCTTTACCTTGGTTGAAACCCAGGGCACGTCCCAGTGTGCAGTAGTGACCCAGGAGCATTCCTTCCACCCCAGAAGTCCTCCTTCCAGTGTTTCCAGCTCAGTAATGCTTTGCATGGACAGACAGAGGGACGGAAAACACAGAAGTATCACAGTTAATATTAAGGTAGTGAAGCAGGTGATTTTAGATGATATATGCTGTATTTTGTTGCACTTTCTGCATCCAAGTGGGCAGGAAGTCACCCAAAATTGTGGAAGAAGCCACATGTCGGAGATAATGATCAACAGTCAATTTCAAAATTAGAATAGGCTGCCCAGGGAAGTGATGGAATCACTATCCCTGGAATTGTTCAAAAGGTGGCATGTGGCACTTGGTGAACATGGTGGTATTGGGTTAACAGTTGGACTCAGTGACCTTAGAGGTTTTTTCCAACCTCAATGATTGTACAGTCTGTGATTCTGTGAAAACAAAGTATGGGCTTAAATATTCAAAGCATTAAGAGGGAATACAACTTGGGGAAGCAAATTTCTGCAGGTCTTGCAGGTCTCTTCTAGAGGTAACTCTTCAGTGAGGAAAGGCTTTCTTTATGGCAAATTTGGCATCTAACGCTGTTGTGTGCACACAAAGGCATAACCTGTTTCAATGAGGTAACTGTTAAAAGTGATTTGTGAGCTATTTGATTTGTGCTTTAAAATGTGCATCCCAGGAGGTGGGCTACATATCTGTAGAAAAGGAAGAAGCCATGCTCTTTGATGCAGGTCTTGGAGTAAACCCTCAGGAATGGAAGACTGAGCCCATCTGGGATATATTTACTGTATGGCAAACAGGCTGGCAGTCAACAAGTGTTTTGTGCATCCATAGCCTTTAAGAATTTCAGCAGTACCAGATTGGTGTGTCCTGGTCCTTCCTACAAATCCTGCCCTGATGACAGTGGTGCCAAAGTGCTGTGAAGTGGCCAGGCTGTGCCTGAGCAGCTGCTGTGTGTGCTCATTGAATGGAAGGGCCAACTTCCATTGGGGGCGTGACAGTGGACCTGGTAGGAGGGTTTAATGCTGCTCTGCAAGTGCATGTGGATTTCAAGGCAAAAATAGACTTCTTTTTTGACAGAAATATAGATAATACAGCCCTCACAACCTTCTGTTTTTTGAAAGAACCAGATTGTTCTTCTGAACCTTGTGCTGGTGGGTTTTTCTCCTGCCTCATCCTTGGAAATGAAGTTATTTCAGTGTACTATGAAAAGAGGTGTTTGTAGACTTACTGACTTACATAAAATGGAATATTTAATTTTATACATGAAAAGTGTCCTCATTCAGAAGAGGCTGAAGCTATTCCACTCTGCTGGAATGAGACTATTTTCTCATGAAAGGGAAGATAAACTAATGTGATACTATGATTACTACAGAAACTGAAATGCTTGCTTCCAGTGGGAAAAAAGTAATAAAATGTAGAAGCAGCTCTCTAGTAGCTTATGGTAGCACTGTTGAATCATCAACAGCTGGCATTCTCTCTAGCTTCATTCTGTGTTCATCTGCACCATCAGGGTGTGCCCAGGTCTCTGTCACAGTTGCATGTTGCACAGAAAGGTTTTATTGCACCTTCCTGCATTGAGGGAGAGGACAGTACCAGAAACATCCAGCCACTTTGGCGGGCAGGGTCCTTGCATTCTTTGCTGCTTTTATGCCTTGTGCACGATGCCCGTGTTTGTTTAATGCGCCCAGCGTTACTCACTTTGCAATACGTTTTCCGTGCCCAGGTCTAGGACCATGCTAGGCTGGATTGCAGTGTGCTGTTGGTGTCACATAATGAACTCTCTGCTTCTTTCAGGCCCAAACTGCTTTGCAGAAACGCTTGTCATTCCAGCAGGCCGGGAGGTGAAAACTGATGAATGCACTATATGTCACTGTACTTACGAAGAAGGCACTTGGAGGATTGAGCGGCAAGCGATGTGCACTAGACATGAATGCAAGCAAATATAGGAAAACTACAAATCTAAAGACTTTTTGTGGTTTTTATAAAATATCCCACAGCAGTGAGCACCCGAGATGACCCAGGGAAATCCAAATGAGAAGATTCTGGCAAGGAGCAAAGAATAAAATACTGATTTTTGTTTTTCAAAGTAACATAATATTGCAAGGCAAAGAAGTGCATATATTTAAAACGTTTGGACATAAGAATACCTGTCTTAAATGTGTTATTTTCACAGTGAGTACACTAAAATACACTATAAAATATTCTATGTATTTCTATAATACCATTATAGAGCTTAAAAATAAATGTTTTATATAGACAATACAGATTGAAGTACTGCATCATTGCCTCCCCTCTTGTATACATGCGCCTTGGCTAAAACATTATATTTCTATTCTAGTTTCACTATATGAGGATTTTCTTGCGTGTTTTTTGGTTTTGTTTTGGGTTTTTTTTGCTGTTGCTTATTTTGAGTTTATTGGGGCAGGTAAGAGATAGCACATGACAAAACTTTGATGTTCTCCATTTTGGAAAAAAGAGGAGAAGAACAGGCTTTCAGAGAACATGTGTTCATTTATGAACATAAACGAGCTGTAATGTAGAGGTGGGTGAGCTCCATATCTTAGTTTTACTTGTGCTTCTGTCTCCTGCCCCACAGCCAAGATAACTTGGAGCACTGGGCAATATGAAATTGGTCTCTCATAGCAACTGCTATAAAAATTTATTCAGATGAATTCAATTCTTAATATTCATTTCAGACATAAAATTTAGCAGCAGGATAAATATCTCCGTGACGTATTACGGCATCGCCAAGCTGGTGGAAGTGATGGTAAGTAACCACAAAGCACCATGGATATGGAGAAGTGCAGCTTGGAAAGGCTACAGCAGCCAAACAAGCCTTCACTGATGTGGCTCCACATTGCTAAGTTGTGTGTAGGAGAGCTGGTTAGTAGCTGCACCATTCCCTAGACCCTGCTCTTGCCACTTTGTTGGAACCTGGTTCAACATTTTGTTTGGCAGTGTGTACAGGATCTGTGACACTGTATTGAAGGGAAAGGTTTAAAACTCCATCTTTGAATCCATCAGAGGATTTCTTGCACATAATCTGACCCTGACTGCATGGGAGGTGAATTACGTCTCTCTGCTTCAGCCACCAACAACCTTTGCTTAAATTCATTTTAGTTTTAGTTTAGTCTGTCACCAAATCGAACAATATGTCTACTTTAGATACCTGTTAAGGCAATGGCTCAAGAAATATGGATTTACTTTTAAGCTTTTGCTGGAGGGAAGATTTGATGAATCGATATCTGAAACCAGAAGACTATTCCTAAAATTCCAACTTAACCTTTACTGATTTCTCCTATGGTGTAACCTGGTTACCAGCTTTGCATCCATACAATGTATGACTTTCTGCAGCTTCTGAACTCTAAGGGACTTTTGCCAGTGACTTCAGCAAATCCCAGTTATCACCTCATGTCCTTATTTTGAGCATATTTCTATCACTGTGATTTATTTGGGATTGAAAGATGTATGTTTTGGCTAAGACATGCAATAAAGTCCACCAATCCATTTCATAAGAATCAGTAGTCACATGACAGAGAGCTAGCTCTTAAGTCAGTCAGAGCCATGCCTCATGGCCATGTGGGCTTCTGCTTACTGAAATCAAGTGTCTGCAAAGCTCTGAGAGAGTGCCAGTGGTTTTCCATGCATGACTTCTCAAGACAAGTGGAAGTACCCATGTAGGAAGCAGCCATAAAACTTGCGCAGAGAAAGTAAACTTGCAGCTCAGTGTGGGATTGCCTTTCCAAGTAGGCTGCTTGGTGTCTCTAAGAGACACAGGTATTTTCAGTGAACTGTGAGAAACTCATTATTTGTGTCTTTCAGTATATGGCCGTAATGAGTACATTTTTGGAAATCTCACCCCAGACTAGCCACCCTTTGCTTCTCCTTCATTGAAGGTTCTTGTTAAGACTTATACCATATCCTAGGCCAATTTCTGTTCTTTTAGGCTATTCTATTTGTTGAAGTAGTGAGTACAAAGTTAAAGTGTTAGTTTCTAGTGTAGCTTTTATAAATATTTTCTACTGCACATTTTTTCAAAAATATTTTTCTTTCATTCCTGGTACCAACATATTAATGTCATTTTTACTGTAGTAATAGGATAGTCCTTTCAATTGCATGTGGAACTTCCCAGGCATGTTCATCTTGACATCCAGGACTGTGAAAGATTTTTTAAAGAGATTATATATTGAGGGTTGGTTTTTTTTTTTGAGAAGCAAACTTCAGCTACTTTTAGATTTTTTTTCTTTTTATGGAGTGATGTAGAGGTTATACTGAGTTTTTGACCTTCTTTATGCTTAGATCATTTGCCACATCCAGCTTTGGCCTGTGGTATTACCACATGAGAGCTCTTTGGTTATCCCTAAGATGGGGAAATGGGCTGAGCTACTCTTTCTGGGCAGATCTCACCAGACATGCCCAGCTGGCACACAATGTGCTGTGGGAAAACCCCAGTAGGGAGCTAAGCACCACAGAGCCACTCACTTCCCAACTGCCCACCCAGGTGGAATGGGGGAAAAGAAAGGAAGAGCAAAAGCAAGAGAACTCAAGGGTCAAGGTGGAAATAATTCAATAAAGAGAGAAGAGAGAGAAGAAAGAAGAGACAAAAAAAGTGTGGCAATGGCCATCACTCACCACCTCCCTTGGGCAGGCCGGTGGACAGCCAGTTCCTGAGCAAAAGCTAGCCAGCTTTACCTCAGCCTTGCTCCCCTCCATTTTGCTGCTAAGCAGAGCACTGTATGGCATGGAACATCTCTTTGGTTGCTTAGTTCAGGTCACCTGCTGGCTGTGAGCCCTCCCAAGCTCTGACACACCCTGTTCTACTTGCAGGGGATGAGTGAGAAGCAGAGACGACCTTGGCACTGTGCACACCCTGTTCAGCAATACCCAAAACAGTCATGTGTTTCAGCATTGCTTTGGTCACCAGTGTAAACCACAGCATCCTACTGCCTATCATGGAAATAGTATCATCCCAGTATGGGGTGATTCCGCCAGCAACCCCACACAAGCACAGAGGCAAACACACCAAAAGACCCAAAAGCCAGACTCCAACCAGTGACTGCACCAAGCAGCACATGGGCCTTTGGCAGCAGAGCTGGGGAGCTGGGATTTTCAGCCTGGTGTGTAGCATCACTTCATGCAGACAGGCTTAAACTTTTGTTGTTACTGGAGTTGGTAATGAAAATAGAGAAAGTAAAATAAAGTTCACCATTATGGAATGCATTTGGGAACCATTTGCCTTTAAACTATTTTAATCTCAAAGCAATAAAAAAACAACTCCAGAACTGCTGTGATGGCCACGTGTACTAATCTAAATGTTACACTTCAGTTATGTAATATACCTGTTCATATGTAACATTAAAAAATAAGAGAAAAGCCATCTGCATCATTTCCAGTGAGCTAAACTTCAGAGACTATTGTCTTTCCTACTGAAGCCTAGGTACTCAGCTGTTTTTTTGCTTCAGTGCAAACAGGATTATGCATCCTGCACATAAGGAGTTCTTCAGCTTTGCAGGTGGGTTGTGTCTATTAAAGCTATATTTCCAGACACACTGATAACTCATGAATAATTTTGTATTTGAAGGTCTGTTGCTTGGATAATGAATATTCTTCTCTGATGTTCTTGTGTAGCTGCATTGGCATGAATATGAGATTTCTGCTTCTGCTTCACTTGCTTCTGCTTATTTCCCAGTTGAAATCAAGACAATCCATTTCTGTAGGAGTGCATTATACATGAATTTGTCTTCCAACCTGTGTAAGCAGGTGCCTGAAGAGATTACATTCTAGATGGTTTCAGGTAATTACAAAATTGCACATTTAGCGTGCAGTAGGATTCTCTATACTACTCATTTAAGCCACAAAAATGGAAGAGCTGATACTCACCTAAATATTATGTGAGATTTAAAAGGCAAAAGGGGAAAAAGAGAAAATAGGAGAGACAGATGAGCTGAACATTACAATAGGAATGTTCAAAAAAGAGAGAAAAACATAATTTTCAAAGAATATGATAAGAAAAGTAAATGAGAGAAGTATTTGGGCACAAATTGAAATACAGGAAATTCTAGTTGGCAATGAAAAAATCATACATTAAAGGTGAATGAATACTGGAGGATGCTGCTCAGAGATGTTTTGGAGTCTCCATCTTTGAGGATGGCCAAATTCCAACTGGGCCCAGCCCTGACCAGCCTACTGTAGCTGAACTTGCATTCAGCAAGATATTGGATGGGACGATCTCCAGAGGTGCAGAATTAAAAACCAGGTTCTAATGACATTGAATTTAAGTCTTTAATACATACAAGAAAGAAAAAGATATGATGGATGGTTCCCTCACTTTGGAAAACATACGGGGAACTGTACTGTTATGCTTGTAAAGTATTTGATGTTACTTTTGACAGGAACTTTAAAGCCTAAGTTATCATAGCTCCGTGATACATAGAAGGCTTTGAAAGACACACATTATTTAAGGATCTAATGTAATCCAATTAAATGCTCCATTTAGTCCCCTTATCAGGCAATGAGTTTTCTTCACAGCCTGTGTTAACATGGGTTTTCTCCCTGCAAAAATGCTTCCTGGTGCATTAAAAACCAAACTCAAACTGGGGAGACAGCATTGAACTGAAAATCACAGACTATTTTCCTGACTATCCAAGAATTCGAATTTTTCATCACTTTTTGGTTAAAGTAAGTACTACTTTAGAAAGTACATAACTTGTTCAGTTTTGAGATGACAGCCACTCCTTCCCAGAATCCTCTTTCCTTTGAAAATATATTTAGGTTCAACCACACTGAAAATGAAAATTTGCAGTCTCTTGAAGTGTCACATTAAACAACTTCCATAGCAGGAAAAAAATAAATGCAATCTGGTATTTATTTATTTGTTTGTTTGCTTACTTGTTTCTTTCTTTCTTCATCTATTTATTTATTTGATATACCTATAAAGTAAATACAGGAAAACTCCAAACTAGTGTGTCCCTCACTAGTTACAAAGAAGTGGAAATAATGATATGGGATAGTAAATTATGAGTAATAGGAAAAAATGCTTTTCTTGGCTAAATCAGCATAAAACAAGATTATTTCAGAATCGCAGGTTAATAGTTTTAATTGAGATCGGGATTTCTTCCACAGGTAGAAATAACAAAGTCTCTGATTACAGTCAGTGAATGAGAGTGAACATTCACAAATCCTGGTGTAAAGGGCCTTTGTTCATAGTAGGCAGAATTAAACCTTTATAATAATTTACTTTGCTTTTTCCAGTAAGTTCCAAAGGATGTGCAAACTTTGTGAAATAAAGTGAATTCCACCTATCAGGAAGACCAAATCCCACTCTTTTTATACTCTGCTAAAATCCATAAATGCATGCACGAAGAAGAAATTCAATATTCTGGTGTGTATAATACCTCAGGGAAAAATTCATCAGCTTTATTATTCTCCCTCCAAGTACAGATGCAAATCTATAAATGCCTTTAATTGATGAAATCGTCTGCCAACCAGAGCTTTCCATTTCTGATATAAAGTAAGGCAAAGTATAGAAATGTCAAAGTGCTGCTTAACCTAAATGGCTATTTCCTTAAATAGCTACATCCATTTCAGAGAGTAATTCTCAATAAATTTTCTATTCATACCTCAGTAAGGTCCATGTGCTGTAGAACTTTTTACAGTTTAGTTTAACAAACCAAAGTCTGTATTTTCACAAAAGCAATACTGCATATTATGTTCTCTCGTTAGCCACTTCTTACTCAAATGAATGCTAACTAATTTAGTGCTGTTGTGAGTGAGAAGTCATAGAGATAACACAGAAGAGCAGTGCTTCTGCCTAATGTAACAACCCAGTGATCTGTTCAATTCTGGTTACCACAAGAGAATAAGAAATCAGTGACCTTTAGTCATTTCAAGGGTTACAGTAAAAGAGAGTTCAATTTCTTAACTGCCAAACATTTTGAAAGGTTCTTTCCCAGCTATTTATTTTCAAATGGCATTTCACAAAAGGCGGTATTTTTTATATTCTGCTGGTTATGCCATTTGTATTAATGTTTGATCAGTTAACAATGTAATTCTGTGGAATTCTAATAATGCTTGCTTTCTATTTTCTTTCAAGTGCCTTAGTTGCGTGTGTTTTATAGTTACTTTCAAATGTACTGTTTTCAGTTCAGCATCCTTCAAATCAAAATATAATATTTTTGGAGCTTCAGGCTCTGTCATGTTAACAAGATATTAGTGGGAATCGTATAGTATAATAAGATAATACATGATATTGAGAAATTATTTCTTAGGTGTAGGACAATATTTCTTTTTAGTCCTTTTTTTCAGAGTTTCTGAAGACACATATTTCCCTCTGTGGGCCATGTCTGGGCTTGAAAAAACAAATACCTGAAAACTTCATTTTCCAGATATAACAAAGAGGTGAAAATGGTGTTATGGTTTCACCCCACCCAACAACTAAGGCCTGTGCAGCCATTTTGTCACTGCCCCACCAGCAGGATTGGGGAGAAAATAGGAAGGGTAAAAGCAGGAAAACTTGTGGGTTGAGTCAAAGACAGTTTAATAGGGAAAGCAAAAAACACACAAGCAAAGTAAAAGAAGGAATTCATTCTCTGCTTTCCATGGGTAGGAGGTGTTCAGGCATCTCCAGGAGAGCAGGGCCCCAGCACACATAATGGTTACTTGGTAACACAAACACCATCCCTCCAGATGTTCCCACTTCTTCCTTCTTTCCCCCATCTTTGTATACTGAGCATGATGTCATATGGTCTGGAATAACCCTTTGGTCAGTTGAGGTCACCTGTCCTGCTGTGTTTCCTCCCAGCTTCCTCACCAGCATGCCAGTATAAGAAGCAGAAAAGGCCTTGGCTCTTTGTGAGCCCTACTCAGCAAAAACAAAAACAACTCTTTATCATCAACCCTTCAGCATAAATCCAAAACACAGGCCCATAACAGCCACTGTGAAGAAAATTAATTCTACCCCTACCAAAACCAGCACAAATGATATTCACATCTAGCGCCTTATTATACATGAACCAGATTGGGAAAAAAAAAAAAAAAAAAAGAGTTAAGTGGAAGATGATTATAAACTCTGTATTTATTAAAATCTAAGTAATTTGTGAATGCAAAACAAAAAGGATTTTAAACAGAAGTCCACTAGTGAATACCATCTTAAAAAAGTTACTTGGTGAATGATGATTATAAGGAATGTATTGAGTCAACCACTTAGTAATTCTGAGCAGTCTTACAAAAGTAAAGATGAGTGTCAAGAAAAGTATCATGGTACTTCATGTAGCTTTTTGTTTCCTTCAGATAAGAGCAAAAGTCTTGTGCTCAACATGATCTCCTAAAGATGGACAGATGACTGACCCAAGTGGAATGTTACATCCTTTGGGAAGAAGTTACCAGTCATCAGTAGGTAGTATAATTAACCCTGAAAGAAAATCTTCAGGATGTTTTTGCATTGGAAGCTATGTTTTCCAACCTTTCTGTCTGGAAAATCCGTCATCTTGTGCACCAGAGGAATAATTCTTCTCTTTTTATTGAAGATTATAGGCACATTTCTAGCAAATCCTTCAGAATTTTCAGTTTATTTAATTGTAGGAAGGTGAACTTTTCTTACAATGGGATAAAAGCTTTATTTCTCAGAAGTGTCATCTGCTTGCTATCTATCAGAAAGCATGAAAAACAGAAAGGAATCTGAAGTAAGGACCAGTAACATACTTAGCCAGCTACTGGAAACTTTCTTTAACTGTTAAATTGGTTTAATCTTTTCACTAATGGAAAACTCCTATTTCTCTATTTACTTTGAAATCATAAAAATCTTAACAAAATACTCTTTACAGTGTACTTTACATACTTACCACATCACGCCTCACAAACCAAAATGAACACATTCTATTTTGTTCTTGTATCCTATAAACTAAATAGTGTCGTGCACTTTCTTCTGATTTTTAGGACTGTTTCAATATTCTTTGAATAATGCTTTTCCTTTTGAACTTTCAAGTTACTATATTTTGCAATATAAATAATCACCATATACTGAGAAAAAGATGAAGAAAACCAAATTAGAACTGACTATTTAGTATCTAGTCTACTAAAAATACCACAGAAATCAAGCTCTGCAGAATAAAAATATTTCATTAATTTACTACAGCATCCCATATTAAATTGTGTCTCCAGAGAAGGCCTAAGAAACATATGACATTTTGTACTGCCTTAATCTCACAGCTGCATATGATTAATATATATTTATATATATATATTTATAAAGCATACAAAGTATATTTAAAAGTTTTGATGACATGAAAGTGACTCCATTGCTTATGTTAAGTAAAATCTAATGGTGGATCAAGTACGTTGCTAAAATATTTAATTAACTTGTTCTGAAATAACATTTTTAATTTAACATAAAACAAGATTTTAAAAGCAGAAAAGCATTAAAATTAATACAAAATTACATGAAATAATTTCTCAGATGTT
The DNA here is from genome assembly GCA_910950805.1 of Acrocephalus scirpaceus scirpaceus. Lineage (NCBI taxonomy): Eukaryota > Metazoa > Chordata > Aves > Passeriformes > Sylviidae > Acrocephalus > Acrocephalus scirpaceus. The sequence goes on from OU383773.1 coordinate 56,472,393, forward strand.
TGTACTTATCAGTTCTGTTTATTCAAGACTGCTTTACAGAAACAGAAGACTAAATGGAATTACTAATCATCATTAACTCTATGTCTTTAAGACGTTGCCTCTACAAAATTGCTCAGTAAAGGATTGGCCTGAGGCTTATCTAGTACTGGATGAACAAAACTTTGATATGTTTTACCACCTGTGTTTTCTGCCAAAAAGATTTCTCAGCAGATAGGTACAGCACACAATGGCTAATCAGGATAACTCATTTAACTAATTCAGAAAGAGACTCAGACTAGAAAACAGGAGTAGAAGTTGAGATAATAGCTCAGTGTTTCCTGCCATGTTAGTAGAAAAGCAGATGTGGAAAAACAAATCAGGATATTGTTTGATACTGAAGAGGATGAGCATGGAGAAGAAAATGAATTTAAGTTCTGATACAAATATTTAGATTTGCACATGATGCAGTAAGTGAAAGGGGTTTATGTTGAGTACTCAGATTGTGTGATGGTAGTGTGAAATAAATGATGCATTGCACAGCAAAGCACTGCACAACAGTATGCAGGAGCAAAACTACTGAAACACCACTTGGAAAGAGATATTCTAAAAATAACAGAGGAAAGAGAACAGGTGTAACTGAACATCAAGCTATTTTGCTGTATTGAGAAGTAAAAATAGAGCACCCTTGGTTATGAAACCTGCAGAGACTATGCATAGGTTTTTAAATTTTTCCATGCTCTTGGGTCTACTCCATAACTTCTTGCATTCTGTCATATCCTTATCAAGACATGGAGACTAGAAACAGATGCACTATTCAAAAAAACCTTTCTAAAGTTTAATGTACTTTAGAAAGTCTGGGTGACATGTTTGCATGTTCCAAAATAGAACTGACCCACAGACGATAGTATGAGGTTTTCAATGTGTCTGTGGTTATATCCTATGACTTTTTACTAAACTTTTTAGTAGTTTACTATAAACTGCTAGCCTAAACTTTTTACTTTAAACTTTTCACTATAAACTTTTCAGAAAAGGGAAAAATAATCCAAGAAATCACAGACCAGCTGATCAGACTTGTATAATATGTAAAGACTTCATGAATGAATGCTGAAAATGCAGGTAAGTGTAAAGCAATACAATCTGATAAGTTTTTTAAATTAACATAATCAGTTTGAAGGCATCTGATATGACAGCACATACAAATGTAGTTGACTAAAAAATGATGATGTTTAAATGAAATTTTAAAAATATTATTGAATGATCCTAAAAGGGAAATGAGAGTTAGAGAGAAATTGCTAAAGGGGTTTCTCAGGAGCTTGCCCTTAGACAGACTCACTAAATATTTCCACTAATAAAATTATCAGAAAAAGTCCCAATTAACAATGCTGGCAATAAAATTGTGAGAAGCCATGAATAAAGACAATGTGTAAATAGGCAGGAAGAAACAGAAGAATGAGAGTGGCCTGTATATTAGTTTGATTAAAGAGGACTGTGAGCACAGTCACAATGGAAAGGGGAAGCGTGTGCTGTGACATCTTTTGCAAAAGAGATTCTTTGGACCAAAAGAAAAGAACTAATGATGTAAAAAGCACTGGTAAAAGCTCATATGAAATACCACGTTATAATCTAGTGACCCCTGAGTAAGGATACTAAAATCAAACATGACATGTAGGTTACAGGTTTGCTTTCCAGTGGTGAGGATGTGCAGTACAGAGTTTTATTTCCTTGGGAGTCTGTGTAGCGTTCTGAGGTTTTTAAAGATTACGGAGGATACATCTCTCAGGTATAACTGAAGCTCATATCTTGCCTTGAGGTGGAATGATAAGCAGAGGATGATAAGCAATGTGATTTGAATTCTACTGAAGGAAATTCCTGATTTTACCAAGATGTCAACCAGGGAAAAAGTGTTTTTGAGCATGCCGACACTCACACTATGGGACATGATCAACTATGGGAAGTAGTATCAGTCAAGTTTCAGGACTGACAATTTCTGATTCTTGGATTCTTCAGATGTGAAAGCTTGCCAAAGCCTCTGCCAAAGATGTGTCTTGCAGACCCTGCTGAACAGGGATCAGCTGCTTGGGTTGATGCTGGCATAGGGCTAGGTAATAGTTCTGTCTAGTGCAAGAGGTAATGGAGCATGGAAGCTAAGAAAACAGTATTGGTTTTTCCTACTTATGTTAAATAGCCACCAGAGGTAATATGAAAGTTGTGTTTTGAAGAAAAACAAAATACAAATTAGTTTAATCTCGAGTAAAATATTCTGAGGAAGCCCAAAACAAAACTGCAGTCCATGCAAAGCAAGTGATCCTAAAAACCCCCCTGCTTTTTGAAACTTGATTTTCAAATTTAGATTTACTTTGTAAATTTATACAGAGTAATTATTGTACCTCTTATCCTTACTATACTTAGTAAGGATAGAATGGAGCATTTGAATTTGTAATTATATAAAAGCATTGCATTATCATGACCTCCTTTATAAATTTAAGAACAAAAATAATTACCTTGTTTGTCTCACTGTAAAAGAGCCCTTGAAACATACCTTGTCAAATTACAGATTTTATATCCTAATTATAAAAAAACCGTCATTGCTAGTTAGAGGTCTGAAATCAATCTGATTGGTTTTAATTTGAATCAGGCCATAGAAATTTAGGGTCTGGCTTGAAATCTAAATCAACAAGCTCTTATTAAACTTCTGAGTAAGTACTAACCTGATCTAGTGGTTGTTACCTTGACACACTTGTGCCAAAACAGTCTGTCATAATAATCTTATGAAGATAAGTATCAAAGTACTAAATCTAATAAGAGCAAAAAGCATTGCAGTATTTAGTACTTCATATGATAAATTAATTTGCCACTTAAGAAAACAGTATGGATGTATTAGAGCATTAGTTCCATGGATATCCCCAGGATACTCCTGGGACAGTAGCAATAAACTCATACCATTTGCAGAGTACCTTCACTGTGGTGTATTACAGTGAAGAAATCAAGGCTTTCCCTTCTGACTTCAGGCACTTCCACAATGAAAACATCTCCATACAGTGTTTTACCTAAATTGAAGCAAATGGGTTTTTTCAGAATCTTTGATTTGAAGAGGTCAGAATACAAGAAAAGATGAAAACATCTAGGTATGAGTTAGGATTAAGATGTAAAGGATGTACCACTGAATCTTTGGGCTGTAGCTGAATGGAAACAGGACAAGTGATATTCTCGGATATCTTTGGTTTCGTTTAGATAAACCTTGATCAATTAGTTCAATGTCTTTGAAAGTTGTTCAGGATTATACAAATAGAACTTTCAAAGCTAATCTATGGCAACTCTGCCTCCATTAGTGAGCTGTAGCCCACACTAAGTAAACTTGCAGATCTCCCATCTGCATAAATACCATTGTTTATGTCCATAATTTCAGAAATACTTTCCATCTTTATTAGCTATTTCTGTTCAATAAAGAGGAAAAGCCAAAAGTCGCTTGAAGCCAAGTTAAATGAAGATGATGATGATGGTTATGATGGTCATGATGTTGATGATGATGATAATGATTAATCAACCAAATATAATCATGAAAGACTAATGCCCTTACTCAAAAATATTAGTACAAATACAGTCCTAGATGGGAAAAACATTAATTACAATCAGAGTAGAATCTGCAGCACAGAATCACAGAAATGTTAGGATGCAAAGGAGCTCTATTCCATCACACTTATTTCATCTCCCTGGCCAAAGACAATGTTTTATTTAAATTAATTTATAAAAAATGCTTTATTTTCTCTTGAATTTTAGACTATTTTTATACACTATTTTCCATCTGAATATTAAAAGTTTTAAGTCATTGCAGTTAAATTTGAAGATGTGACTTCTAACTGGCTAAAATGCATAGAATACAGAACAACAACAACAAAAAATTACCAATATGACAAAATCTAACATTAAAAGTTGTCAGTGCTTCATATCCACACAGTTTTATTTGTATAAAGGGTCTAGCTGTGTAGAGAGAAAGCTAAGAGGGAAAAAAGTATTTAGAATGCTTACAAGGTTCAGTACACACACAAATTGGCAAAAACAAATTCATTCATGCTCTCTTAACTTTATCCCTTTGTATTGAAAAGATGCATTTTGGTCATGAGCTTTCCCTACAAATCTGGGGATTTTTTTTTCAGTGGACGAGATGGAAGCTGCTTAATGACCACAATGTTATTTTAGAGTCCCTCCCCCCTCTCTTGGAATCTTGAGGCACAATAGGTATGCACAATAGGTACACAAAATAGGTATACTTCTTTCTTGGTATTGCACCATACTTCCCCTTCATCCTTTCCCCTCTAAGAATCTTTGAATTAACAGCTAACTTGGTAAGCAGGGCTCTAGCTTGTGGTTCTTGAGTGTAACAGCTAAATGCCCTCAAGCAGCTAAACTTCTGCCCAATCAATAATAAAATCACTTTGAAGTGATGGAAAGGCACTCCCATTGCAGAGCAGCATGTTGGTTATTTATCAGATAGCACACATTCAAAGCTTCCTGGTTGGCTGGCTACTTTTCATACTCTTAATATAGATTGATAGTGTGATCTGCCTTACCCATAATGGCAGTAGAATATTAGCAATTGTAACTGATAAAATTCTGTATCCACTTGGACTTTTCTATTGATTTAATAATTTACTCAACAAAGTAAGTTTCATTTTTTTAGTGCTGTTATTCTTTATTGTGAGAGTAGTTTATTATGTTAGGTGCTGTTTTATTCTTCCATCTACAGTACTTTGCTTAGTCTCTGAGGTGCATCACAAGTACTCTGCTGACATAGGCTGATTTTTTTTTCTGTCTAAGGAAGCAACTGTAACAAAACATAATCTGATTATAGAAGAACAAAGTCAATGAAATAGTTTATTTTTTTATTTACTTGTTTAAGATTCTAGTCAGCTTTGATGCAAGTACTTAGGTTATTTATCCCTCAAATAAATATCACACATCTACATCTAATTTTCAGTATACTTAAATATTTCATGGGAACTGTAAGTTATTTGCAAATTCTAATGGCAAGGAACTGTATAATTCTGGACTCTTCCCAGATTTATATAATCAGAATTGCTTAAAAAAATAAGCTACTCCCTCTCAACTTCCCTGCTGCTGTGTTTTTATGAAGATTCAGCTTTATAAAACAGTCGTATAGGAACCATAACATTTCCAGCTCCTGGCTGTTTCTGTTATGGACTCGAGTTTTCCCTCAAGAACAATCAATCGGGTTACTATCTAGTGCTTTTTAAAAATTTCACTGCTCCAGCCCCCTACACAAACGTATCAGTTCTGGAGCCTCCTGTACCCAACCCTTTACATTCTCCCTGGAATGTCTCTGACACTTAGGAACAAAGGGGGATTTCAAGAACAGATTGAAGAAGAAGCCAAATTACATTTTAATGGTCCATTTGCATGTGTCTACACTCCTTATCAACTGACTGGTACTAACATGTTTTGGTCAAGACCTGGGGAATTATTAACTAAGCTGCTGGACTGCTCTTCAGGACTAACATTAGAGTAAGCTTTCATATTAAAAATGAAATAAACTCTTAGCATTTGAATTTAACTCTTTATATTACAAGCTTTACCTACATCTGTCATGGAAGTTATTCTGAAACACCAAATGCTATGTAGAAATCAAAAAGTACTTTCTAAGACTTGAAGCTACTTAAGACCATGTAGTTTATGACTGGCTCATGTCAAAGTTTACATTCATCAGAATGTCTCACTAAAGAATTTCTCCTACTTATATTCCAATATTCTATAAACCCTGCACATTGGCCAAATCTCATTTATATAGTCTCAATAACCTTAGAATTAATCTTAACTAACTACATATGAGAGGAAACAGATTTTTCAGGTACATCAGTGCCATCCACTGTTTTCATACAGTTTTCAAAGAAACACAACAGACTAAAGATTTCATTGCTTTAATGAAAAAAAAAAATGCAGCATAATTGTTACCTTTTGTTCAGAAAGAGATCTTTTCAAATTGTGTGTCTTGATAGACTAATCTAATCCAACATAGGGAATCAATGGCCTTTTTAGAACCACAATAATTAGAAACAGTAAGTCTGAGAAAATACTGCAGATGTTCTTATGTACATTCAGCTCAACAATTATAAGTAGCACCTCCTTAGGGTTTAGATATCTCTTAATAACAAAGCACTTCAATAAACTGATTTTATATTGGAACTCTGTTATAGGTTCCTTCAGAACCCACAGCATAAATGATTTTTTTTTTTCCATGTGGCTTCAGTGTTAAAATGAAGGGTTTAGGAACAAATCTCAGGGGAAAAAAAATCTCTTTTGCATTGACATGGCACTGAGATTTCTGATTTCTACATTTAATGCCTTTAGTGAAAATCTGGTAATGAAAATATTTTATAAAAGCAAATCCATGTTGAAGCAAAAATGTATTTTTAACAACTTTATCAAAGGAGAATGAGTAACTAAGACACTGAAGGGTCTTCATTTATGTTTACTCATTCCTATTCAAACATCTAAATGCCTGGATATCAAGTATAAAATTTTATAATTATTACAATACACAGTCACACTCCTTAAGAATCTTTAAATATCCTGTAATTTGGTGACATATTCCCAAGACACCAAATCACTTACTATAAATCAAGCCAACTCAATATTTCTGGCAACTCAGTTTTACCCAAGTCTCCTTTAGGCTCCTTTTGTTTTAAAGAAATGTAAAATTATGAAATCTCTCTCTTTGACTGTTGCCACTTAAAGGAAAAGTATTTAGGTTCATTTCGTGCTACTTTAGTTCTTGAAAATCAGACATCCAGCCTCAGCCTGTCATTTGGAAGCTCTTTATAAAGACCAAGGCATATCCATGGAGTGACTTATACACCTGCTGTACGTGGCTGGATAAAGGTTATCAGGCAGTTAAACAACGCACTGTATCACTTTCTTTCCTGTCTTACTGTGCAACGAGGGACATTGTAATGGTAAATTATACAAAATTAAAAACATCTTGATCTATCCACAGCTATAAAAAGTTTTAAAGCTATTAGAAATAATGTCAAATATGCACTTTTGAGTAGATCAACTGTCCTTTTGCTATTGACATGAATTTCACATTCAATGGAAGCACTTTTACAATCGAGAAACTTTATTATTAAATCTTTATGATACTTTCTGCATGTAAGCAGTAAATACTATTTAAAAAAAATTAATCATACTTTCAAAGCAAGGCAGATTTTTACCTGAAGCTGTAAAATTCTGTAGACCTCCTCCCTGCATTTTTACATAATGGCAAGTTGACTTAATTAATGACCACTCACAAATTTCAGAAACTACTTTCCTTAGTATCAGAAGCAATACTTCCTCAGAAGTGTTATGGGAACTGTTGCACGGGGTTGTTTAATACCAGGATATGAACTCATGGTAATTTTTAGAATCAGAATAAGCTTAAAGAAAAAATGTGGAAGATGATGAGGCACAGAAATAAAATCAAAAGAAGAAAAGTATTTGCATATTTGAAAATAAAACTTCCAGTTTAAATCCTCAATGTATAAATGAAACTTATTTTGCACCCAAACAGAATTTTAAATGATAAAATAGGATATGCTGGGCCAGCTGGAACCACTAAAGAGATTTATACAATTCAGTATTCTTATTTACATCCGTAAGTAAGCCTTACTCTTTATTATTGTAATTTGTTAATATATTTTTTAAACTAACAAAAGGTTACAATAAGAGAATCAGGAATATGAGCTCTAAGGTTAAGAAGCATACAAAATATATTTTAGTATGTGGCACAATATTTCATCTCATATATTTTGGCCAGTATAGTACATACTTTTAGTCAACTATCACAAAAGTATTTTCAAGGGCATAAAAACTGTATCCTCTTCCCAAGGATCAAGAAGATTAACTACTAGATGAACTAATAAATCAACAGGAATTCCTTCACTGTGAGCAGAAGCAATTGAAAGAGTTTCTGAATAGGTAAGAAATTTACTTTTAGGGATGGATCAGCTATTTCACATTTACTGTGAAACTAAATGCACAGCTGAGCATATTTCACAAATAATCCAATGTACCATGTTTTTTTTTAATTATTTCATGATAACCACTCTACTTATCCAAAGCTAAAGATCAACAGAGCACGATGTTAAATAGAAAATAGGAATAAAGAAAGGAAGAAGTACCATAGTGTAGGTACAATCACAAAAATGAGAAGGAAGAAAGAAGGAATAGAAACCAAATCAGCTAAAAGGAGAAACAGAACACCAAAAATATAGAACCAAATTAAGCCAGCTCATTAGAACCTCTATCTGAAATATACTGCTGCATATTTCAGATTTTTGTGTGTGTGTATGTGTAAACGTAACTTTTCTGTCAAAACTGTTTCAAAGAAACCTTTTCCTTTCCTGTTCTGAAGGAAGCCAGGTGCTAAAAGTCATTATTATTCTGAATGAAGTCTACACGACCAAATTTTAAACTTCCTCAGAGGTTAACTGAAGTTATTAGCCTATACTGTGTTTCTAAATGAGCACTGGTATGCATTGTAAATTCAAGAATAGATGTAATTCCTGCTGAGGGCAATAGGAGCTCTTGCCTACATCTCCTCAAGAACAAAATACCTTTTAAAGAAGAAAAGAAGAGCTAATAATTAATAAATAATGTTGTCTTTCCAGTCTTTCACTTTATCAAAGACTTTTTACCTGCTGACAGAAGAAAATGTAATCAGAGCAGGAAAAAGCTACAAGTATTATATAATTAAATTACATGTTCTTTAAAAACAAAGTCAGATAATAATCAAGGCATTAACATGTGTGAAATAAATTCATATGGCTGTGCTAAAATTAATCTCCTAAAGAATAATTGTTTAATTTTTTTTTTTTTTTTTTTTAGTCGAGAACTGTATCATAAGTTTCTCAGTCAGCCACTGAGCTTCACTTACGGCTCTGTAAATGGCATTAAATGAACTGCCTGGTAGTCACTAATATTAAAAACTACTTCCCAGAGAAATAGAATATTCTTATCTCTGCATATTGAATTCTAAAGAAGTCCATTTATTTAAAACTAGCAAGACATACTTTAAAAAGCAAAACTTCTACAAAGCAACACCACCCCACTTACATGGACTGATAACTCAATATAAGCAAAGCAGATTATTATAAGGGTTCCATCAGATTTCACCGCTGTTAGTTTGTAAATAATAGAAAAAAAGACTCCACTCAAAAATACTACCAGAAAAAAAGGAAAAATGTGTAAATAATCTCTTTTTATACCTCTGTTATAGTCAAACAGACTAACAACCTTTCAGTCTTCAGAACTGCTTCATGAGCTAGCTGCTGGTACACAGTAAACATCAAAGTAAGCAAGACAGGAAGTTTATGTTAAGCAAGTACTGCACAATGAACCTTCAAAAATTGTATTTCTATGCCAAAATAAGAAATGTGTTTAATATTGTAAAATAATCCTTCTGAAGAGAAACTGATGCATTGTCACAGTGGCCAAAGCCTTAACACAACTCCTTAGTTCAAGGCAGGGCAGAAGGAGGCTCTACGTCAAGGACAGATCATGAGCATGGCTCTTAAACTAAGTTTTTAAACTGAGAGGGAAGCACTGCTAAATGTCTGGGTTGAGCAGTGACATTTAGCCAAAGAATCATCACATGGTTTCTGCTTGTGGGTTAATTGATGACAGTTGATGGGTCCTTTCCTTAAAATTATTCAGGCAGTAACAAGAAAGAGTTTAATGATAATCATATGCAGCCCATCTTGCTGCTGAAAAAAAAGCCTATATTAGACTATCATAGAGTCAATTGTAATACATTTTAAGGCAAAATTCTCACTTTGATAAAATATGTTGAGAAAAAATATTTTGTTTCCATTTCAGACCAAAAACCCCCCAAGACTTTTAGCAATCTGAAATAATTCAGACCTTTTATGTAGATCATGCAAGCTTAGACAACTAGTGCGGTGCAAAAGCAGCATGTTTTTAGACTGAAAAAAATCAGTGAAATATCTGTATTATACACATCTTAGGGCTTTTACTTCAGACCAGTCCTAATCTGGTTTTATAGGCTGAGCACAGATTTCTTGAAGCAAACTTCTCCAGTAAGCTTCATCCAAAATGAATCCAGTTTGTGCACTCAAGAAACCAGACAATGATCCAAACAAAATGTGGTAAGTGGGTACAATCAAGCAATGCACTTCAAAGTCACACTCCTATTCAAAACAACATGTTGCTGTAGACACATGCTGGTTTTCTTGGTTTGTGATTTTAAGAAAGATATTGAGGAATAAAAATAACACAATTGAAGTGTATCTCTTTACATTCTTTGCAGGAGGATATAGGACAACTTTGTTCCACAAGAAACAGTCTAGGCTTTTAATTAATTTTGTTATATAGATGACTGTGTTTAAAAAAGTTGAAATGCTAGTGAAAAGGAGCACTATTAAAAAGAAAATGCAAATTCTTTGGCAAGAATGGTTTGGGATTCCATATTTGCCTGGGCTCTTACAATAATGGTACAGTGTCCTTCATTTTTTGGATGATGGTTTGATTTTTGTCTGTGAACTAGATGTCATTTTCTCCTGTGAGCTGCAATAGCTAACAGATTAACATTGTCAGAAAAACTGCATAGATTTAAGAACTACATGTAGTTCTGATGTTTGACATAGGCGACTGTTCTGTGTGGGCCACTGTTAGTTGATTGATGGCTGGAACACCTTTAAGATGTATCAAGGACAGCTTGGCTATATGTATAACATACGTTACTGAACTGCAAATATGACAAGAAGTCTTCAAAAGATAAAGCTGGGAAATCCAGTGAAGGGATCTGATCATTAATATTTTTTCAAAGTACGTCAGCAGAAATGGAAAAGTGTTCTTCTGATGGACTGAGTCACTGACTTTATTACAGATTTTTTATCCTACCTAGAGCAGTGAATGCTTCATATATCAGAAAATATCAGAATTTCTACATGGGAGCCATTAAATATTATAACAGTATGTCTGTGTGTAAGGAATCTCCTTTCAGATCATGTAATTGTGAGCCTGTTATATTGGTCTAGGTGGCCTTTTTCCCCCCAGTTCTATAATAAAAACCAAACCCAATATGCCTTGCTCCATGGGATTATCTAAATGAATACTGCTTACTCAGTAAGCAATGAGAATTTGGGTTCTCATAGAGACAGTTATTTTCAAAGCAAAATTTTTGAAGTGAATAAGATATACACCATTCCCTGATATCTAGAATATTTTTCATGTTACTTCTCTGCAGCAGATTCAGTAAGACAAGTGAGCAGGTTTGTAATGTGCATCATATTATATATTAATCAATATGTTTGAAGGCAAGCTGAACATGAGCCAGCAGTGCCCTGGCAACCAGGAGGGCCAAGCGTGTCCAGGGGGCATCAGGCACAGCACGGCCAGTTGGGCAAGGGAGGAGATTGTCCTGCTCTGCTCTGCACAGAGGTGACCTCAGTGCAGAAGTGTGCAGTTTTGGGAGCCACAATACAAAACAGACATTGACCTCTTAGAGAGTGTCCAAAGGAGGGCAACAAAGATGGTGAAGGGTCTGGAGGGAAATCGTATGAGGAGCAGCTGAGGTCGCTTGGTCCTTCCAGCCTGGAGGAGACTGAGGACAGACCTCACTGCAGTTACAGCTTCCTCATGAGCAGAAGAGGAGGGGCAGGCACTGAGCTCTTCTCTGTGGTGACCAGTGACAGGACCTGAGGGGAAAGCCTGAAGTTGTGTCAGGGGAGGTTTAGGTTGGATGTGGAAAAAAGTTCTTCTCCCAGGGGGTGTTTGGGCACTGGGACAGGCTCCCCAGGGAAGTGGTCACAGCACCAGCCTGACAGAGTTCAAGGAGCATTTGGACAATACTCTCAGGCACATGGTGTGACTCTTGGTTCTGTGCAGGGCCAGGGGCTGGACTTGATGATCCTTGAGGGTCAGATCCAACTGAGCTTATTCTGTGATTCTGTGATACTGTGAACTGTAAAACTAAATGAGGAAGGGAGTTAAGAAAACAATTTTTTAGCACTTGTTCTATAGAACATAGGTGTACCCATCAAAAAGTAAACAAGTTTAAAGCAAACCAAACCCACCGTTTTTTAATATTATACATACTTGAATGTTTGGGGCTTTGTTTTGTTAGTTTGGTTGGTTTGTTGTTTTTCTGGTGATTTTTTTGTTGATGTTGTTTAGGTTTTGCTTTAGTTTTTATTTTTGTTTTGTTTTTAAAGAGCAGTTAAAAATTATAGAAGTAATGTCAGAGACTAATGTCAGAGCCTTTGGTTCAGGGTGTCTCTAAACTGCAGACTGCCAAGAGAAAGAGTCAACACCATGAAAACTTTATTCCATTTTTGGTCTGTTGTTACATTTTTCCCCTAGCAATCCTTTATATTCAACTGTAAGAGACAGAAAAACACAACTACAAATGGACCTCTGGCAGTTCTCTTAAGTAAACCTGTCTTGTGGATTTTGGGATTACATGTAGCCTCTCATTTGCTGTAGGTGTCAGGAAAAGGTTCTTCACCTGGAGAATGGTCAGGCACTGGAACAGGCTCCCCAGGGAAGTGGTCACAGCACCAGGTATGACAGAGCTCAAGAAACATTTGGACAACGCTCTCAGGCACAGGGTGTGATTCTTGGGGATAGTTCTGTGCAAGCTCAGGAGCTGGACTCGGTGATCTTGTGAGTCCCTTCCAACTCAGATTATTCATGTGATTCTGTGAATGCGTCTCTATTGCACAAGATGTTTTTCACATGCACCATGGGCCAACAGCAAATTCAGAGGTTCCCTGGAGTCACTGGAAATTGACATGTCTTTAAACTGAAATTCTTTTTAAATTAATGATAAGAGAGGGAGCTAGATCTTTTTCCAGGACCCTCTGGAATTATATGGATGCAAAGCAGAGCTACTTCTGTGAGAACTATGTTACAGATTCTAAATCCTACTGAAAAAAAACATGAATGATGTATCAAGCAAGGTTTATGAATCCCTTAACTTTGTATAATTTTATTTCAAGCTAATGTTCCTATTTTTAATTTCTCTATTTACTAAATTTAAAACCAACAAATTGATTTTTCTTCCAGTTCTTTCAGTGTAAAAAGTGAAGTTACTCCCTACCTATCCTTTTTCCCCATCTCTTATTCAGACCAGTTTTACAGGAGATCAACTTCTGTATTTTGAAATTATACAATAAGAACAAAATTAAATGACAGCAGAATCATGCTGGTGGGTTTTTGAGAAATTTAGAAACAGAAATTTCCAGATCTTTAGAAACAACTATCAGTCCAGACCATAAACTCAGGGGAAACTACTGGGTATGCTCAAATTTAAATAAGTAATAATGATGTTCAAATAGGGAAATTCAGTGATTAATTATTCATGTACAGAAACAAAAGGTAACATATAGTTATATATGCACATATAAAACTTATATGTGTATATATGTGTACATACGTACATATACAATAAACTAATGTTAACTGAAAATCTTCTTAGGAATGAAGCATGCTCTATTTTGTAGGACTCTGACAGTCTTGTCAAGAAATAACTCATGTACCAGTTATAAGGATAAAATGAGTATACAGATAGACATATCTGCTAAAAGCTGTTTCATATTTCTTCCAATTCTCTTTTGTTTCCTATCCACAGAAGAACTGTTTTATACACCAATAGAATGTCTGGGGGTTAGCTTGTATTTGAGAGGCAGAGTGCAGGTATTTAATTTCTCAGTTGCTCAATTGCTTTGTTTTACAAAATTCTAGGAAGCTCTTTTTCAGTATGAAAGGACAGTCACAATCTTGCCACACATATATTCCTTCTATGCATATATTGAGGGGTGATGTATATGAAAAGCAGTTACTTTCCTGTAAATTTAAATTCTATGTTCATTTTCACCCAACTGGAACAGCCTATTTCACTGTTTGCATTTGGAAATAAAAATTGAAACACTATCTCATTTTTGTTCTATTTGGCTGCTTAGAACATCAAAAATTCTGGTTAATGCAGTAAAACTCTAAGATCCTGAACTTAAGAAGCAAATATTTTAAGGATTTTTTTCCTTCATTCAAAGTATATTTTAAAAACCTGTTATTCTCAGCCAGCCTAACAGCTGCTCAAAAACGTCAAAGTACAATTTCCAAATCTCAGTACAAAAGAGCCACTATGCCAACTGAAGAAAAATGGTTTGCTAATTTTAAAGTTGTAGTGATTTTAAATTAAATTCTGTGCAGTATTTAATTTTTCATTACTCTATATGTGCACTAGAACAATCTGTGAACAAAGCTGCTTGCTCAAAAAACAACTGGGTTTTAATGCTACAGAAAGTGCTTATTGCAGTTTGTAGGCTTTTACTTTAGTCACATTTTTTGAATACGTGTAGCTAGACAGAGTTTTGGGGCACAAAACACCTTCTTAGGGAATGTATGTGTCAAGAGCTAATGTGTCTGAAAGAGAATCTGGTTTTTCTAACTCTGACAGATAGTGTAATGAAAGGCTCTCTTCCTGCAGATGTTATGCTTAAGCAATTGTACTTATTTATTTTAAAGCATCTCAAAAAGAGGTATTTTATTAGTCTTTCCTAAAACTTGAATCACAATTCATAGTTTGCATTTTTCCTTTCATACAGCCACACTGAAAATGAAATGATGTATCAAGCAAAGTTTATGAATCCTAATTTCCCACTGTAATGGAGAGTGGCTATGACACATATTAGAAGACTCAGTCGTCACAAAAAAACCCAGATTTTTTTACTATTTAGAGAGGATTATACCCATCGTTAAAGGAGGCCAAATGATCAAATTCTTCTTTTTACACAGAAAACATCTAATGAGCTAGAAACTTTAAATAGCTTTTTGTCTGTTTGTATTTTCTTTGAATGAAAAAAAAATGTATCACAGCTCTAAAATAAGGAGTGTCTCCATGGTATTTACCATGTTGTGGTGGCTGAAGATCAAGTCCTTTGATTAACATTTTTAAAAAATTCCTTTTCCCAAACTTAACTCATACCTATACAGAGTTAAATCACAGAATCATAAGTTTTCTTCTCTTACTGAAATGGTTTTTGCCCTCCTAGTGATGACTGCAGTACACCTGAAGTTGCCACAGAGCCAAGAATCCCTGCCACCATCATTTTTTTTGCTAGTGAACCAAGGTTGGCATAGCAACTTGGGATACTACTCAAGCAATCTGCCCTAAGGGATTTAACCCTGTCAACTGGAAGAAGTCTGAGGTCTCCATGGTTTTCTGTTCTACACAGATGAAACTGCAGTTTGAGTAAACAGAAGCCAGAGGAGTGAAACAGGCAATTTTTGTTAATTGTGAATCAGGAGTTTTCTTATGTCAGATCAAATTAGGCTCAGTACTTAGATACATGACAACACTCCTGGCTGTGTCTGTCATGTATCACAGACTGGGCATCAAAATATATCAGTTACAGTGCAGGGCACTCAGATAACCAGAATACGTACATCCAAAGGGAGATTAGCAGCTTAAACTACAAGGACATTGCCCACAGCCCTAAATACAAACAAAACCACTTTGAGGCAAAGAATGCTAAAAATTCAGAGGGCAAAGTCCATCATCGGAATAAGAGCAAAAACACAGGGCAGTATTAGCTAAAAATCACGTAAATGAGAGATGCTCTACCATGAAGGTTGTCATGCAGAGGATTAAGAATTAAGAACCACTATGATATAAATGGTATTTCAGATTGTGTAATAGGAAAATATCAGACCAAGGACAGAGTTCTGATAGACGCTAGTATCAGCTAAGAGGAAAGCAAATAAGATAGGATTTGCCTTGTAAAAGGATGAATGGTTCACAGTCTAAATTGCAAAATTAATAAGAGATTAAACAGGCTTATAATTTGATCATAATGCTTCTTATTCTTTTTAAAAATGAAATTACACTAAAGGGTAATTGAGACATACATAGGAGGAAACAAAAAAGCAGAACTTGGGTTCCTCGCTCAGACTTAAAAAGATATTGTTGATGAGCCAGTCATGATCTCTAAGCAATCCTTATTATTCGAGAAAAAAACCACATATACAAGTAACCCAACATACTCCATGTAGAAACAATGATATGGGGTTTTCGTGCCATACTAGAATATTCAGACAATGACATAATTAGAGGCATCTTTCTGGAAAAGAATTTTGATACTCTTAAGATCAATAAGCCATTCTGGCTAATACTCAGATTTTTTTACTGTACCATATAATGCAGAAAACAGCACACTATATGTTTTCAATTGTACAATACTATATTATGGAAATAAATGCCATTTACTGGTTTCCATTTTTAACTTTGAAGCATGAAAATTAATATGAATTCTACATGTTAATGCATTTGCCAATCTGATTAGTCATTTTCCACTGAAAATCTTTAATACTTTTTCTCAAATTTTACTAAGCAGCGGGTTTATTAGTAGTTTATTGGGGCAAATTTTATATGTTGCATCTGTTTCTCTCTTCACATTTTTTTATTTCCTCAAGGTCACTTTGTTCTCTCTTAGAGCAATAAGAGAAAGGCCCTATGTATCCATAAGTAACAAAATTATCGTGTCATTGTCATCATAACCTGCCAAGGTGGTAAATTCTGTCATACTACTGTACATTTCCATGACAGTTTTGTAGGCATGTATCATAGGATACAGAAGGACATCTGATAGAAAATGAATGCTGAAAATGTTATCTGCAACATTTTTTTTCCTTTCAAAACAAAGTCTTTCTCTTTAATTAAAGTTCTTTGCTATTGTTCTTATTTTCATATTTTCTCCATCATATAAATATTTATCTTCGATTAGATAGTGTTTCAATACAAGAGCAGTAATGTCAGGTATCTTAAAACTGCAGGATTTAAAAAGTGCAGGATTGTATTTTACCAAATTAGGGAAAAAAAGTAAAACACACCTAAAAAAAAAGATGTTGCCCTTCATCTTAAAAGAACACTGGAGCCAAGCCT
Organism: Acrocephalus scirpaceus scirpaceus; assembly: GCA_910950805.1. Taxonomy (NCBI): domain Eukaryota; kingdom Metazoa; phylum Chordata; class Aves; order Passeriformes; family Sylviidae; genus Acrocephalus; species Acrocephalus scirpaceus. Next base: position 56,489,329 of record OU383773.1, read on the forward strand.
AGTATACTCACAATTTGTCCCAGATATAGTGAAAATATTCTGTCTTAATACTAAATGGTTTAGAAGCAGAGTTGAGATAAAACATTTAAATCTTACCTTTTAACTTTCAAATTTCACAGAGCCATTCAAGTAGTAGTCATGTTTACAGGTATTAGAGTCAGAAGAGAGAAAAAATACACTAATAGGATGAATCTTTATACCACTCAGAGCCATTACTGAACATTAAATAATATTACAAACTAATAAAAGAAATCTTCAAATTATTTCCCAGAATTGTTTCACTTTTGGACAAAAATTTAATTCTCTTATTTTCCAGTAACTGTTTTGTTTAATGAGAAAATAAAGTGGTAACTTTGTACTCTGAAGTTAGATACATGCAACTTAGAAAGCAATACATTCTTTTTTTTTTTTTTTTCAGAATATGACATAAACTTCAGGCTTCAGGTTCTGTGAATGTAACAAGTTAGATGAAGTTTGAATACTTTCAGAGGAAGAAAGCAATATTTTGAAGTAAACAGTCCTACAGAAAAGTGGAAGAGTACAGAGAATGCTGTTATTTTTACAACAATCACAGAAGATAATTATCTTGGTTTCATGAAAATTATGAACAAGAATCCAAAGAAATATTAAAAAAAATTTTAAATTCTGTGGGATGGCCTAATAAGCATACATCAGTCAGTCCAGAATTGTAATTAATCAAAACACTTAAAATAATTTAAAACCATTCAGTAACAAGCGATTTGATAAAGAAGAGCCCTTGCTACTGTATATTTAAAGAAAAGCAGTGAATATGAAACATATCCCACTATTTTTAAGCTGTTTTTGCTTAGTGCCACACTTAAAACTCTTTAAGAGTTGAACTTGGAAGAAAGAAAAATGGCATTAATACAACTACTTAATTTATAAGAAAAAACAATCAGCATACTTTATGTTAATCTACATTCTTTAAAAGTTTTTTTCTTCAATGGGTATTCAGTTAATATCTGCTTATTTGTCTTTACAACCATGACTCATTACGGGAACAAAAAACAGTGCCAAAGGCCTAATATCAAAAAAGCACCCTTATTCTAAATAGTACTTAAGTTTAAATTTAGTTTTAAATGTATACATGTTTTAAAAAAAACCTGTCACATTTTAAATTAAGGCTGTCCATAATGAGGAAAAGGGGAATAAGCACTGTCCAAAATGTGGATAAAATTCAGCTGCCTTGTTACAATACCCTCAATCAGCAGATCAATCCATAGATTGATAGGTTGATAAATCTATCAACCATCAATGAAGCAATGAACTTGAGTTCTGTCATGACTGTGACCTTTTTAATTTCTTCATGAGATGAAATATAAGGTATTTTATTTCTGCTGTAATTTGTGTTTATTTTGAGCAGAAATGAAAAATGTTCATAGAGATTTCAGAGATTTGCAAGAAGTTCAAGGCTTCCAGAAGAAAAATGAAGTTTTATTCAGGTGGCATTCTAGTACAACTCAGATCTGAGGTTCTCTGACAGTTTTCCAAGGTACAGAACTGAAGCCAGCTGGAGGAACAGCTTTCAGCCTCTCAGCATTTTGTGTTCTTTGTCTCCACCATCTGCTTGGAAAGAATGTGAGTTACAGGGAGTTAAGGCATTGTGATTCCTAATTCATTTGGAGAAATCTGGGAAAGAAAGTAAATAACAATGGAGGAGAAGCTCTCAAATACAAAAGGCAATAATAAAATACTGAACATACCATCAGTAGTAATTATTTTATAAAGGCAAGCTAAATAGTTACATGACTTGAAGTCAATGCCTGTTGATAACAGATTCAGCAGTCAAAAACTAAAAGCAACAATAAATAGTCATATGAAAAGGTTATAGATTGAGATATTTTCTGGGGACAAGAAGAAATACAGGGTCGAATCACAACTTGGGTTTGATTTATCTTGATTTAAACAACAATTTAAGCAATAATGAATAATCATCAAGTCACCCCTTCTATTACAAAAAAAATTGCAATTGTACTTCTCAACAGTATTGTTATGGAAAACAAGCAAGGCAAATTCTCTGGCTGTAAAGACAAGACAACCAAGGTAAGTAAAAGGACAGTCTGTACTTATAACAGAATGTCAGCAGAGTATGCCTCTGAAGATACTTAGAAAGTAGGAAGAGATAAAACTTCACTTGAGAAGGAAAGAAAAAAAAAGACAGAAGATACTGATAAGAGTATCTCATAGACGGTGGATTTCTGTGATTAACAGTTTAATTTACTTCACAATATTTTTTTGTTATGTACCACTTTCATAACTTTGTTTGAGGAGCAAAATTTTTCAAATAACTTTATTTTCCCCAAAGACTTCCTGGAATAATTAGAGGGTTTTATTGAAAAATAAAATGGATTAAATTTTTTTCCCTGTAATATTTAAGTCTTTTAGAACTCTGCTGCACTGGCAGAAACAAAATTAATGTTTCATTAAAATTCAGCTCCCAAAAGAACATGAACAGGTTCCCCATTGACAAAAATCAGCATATGTTCTCATTGTAATTAAAGCATACTAATTTCTAACAAATAACAAAGCTTACCTGAAAACCAGCCTGTTCTAAAATTCCATCTGCCATTATTTTCTGTCATGGCCCATAATATTTTATGAACTACCAAATTGATTTATGTATCATAATTGAAAGGGAAAACATAATCCACCAAAACCAAGTCAGTTATTGAAAGAAAAACTGAAAATAATGATATTAAAAAGAGAGTATTCAAAGTTTATCAAAATACAATGGAATAAATATATCTAGAAATGTTAAGCACTGCAAACTGACGAGGTATGAGAAGATGTCCATTACATAACTTGTAGGAGGTTTTGGTACTACTTAATGCAAAAAGAAATATTTTTTTACAGTAACACTTTAAACCCGAAGATGGAGCTCTTGAACAGTTTATTTAAAAAGAGCTAGAAAAGTGAAAGTTATACAGTTACCAAAGGAAGATACTGTAGAACTTCAGGATTTACTTTCTTATTTATCTTTAATGCATTGCATGCTACATTGTGAGAAAGTCACTTTAAATGCTGTTGCATGTGCATACACATTTCACTTGCGTAGCAGCCACTTCACTCCTGTCCACAAATTAATTACAACTATCTGCAAGTCTTCCTGTCCAAAGATGAATTACAACTCTCAAATCCTCCTTTCCTCACATTTGACACAGTCTTTCAAATTTTTTTCAAAACTTTTTTTTAGATTTCTTACTGGAATTTCTTTGGAATTGAAATGGTGATTGCTGCAGCAGTTCCTAGTACAAATGATTTTCCCATTCCTTCTCTCTGTTTAAAGAGCACATGTGACCAGGTTAAAGACACACATTCCATAGGTGAGAAAAAAAACGGTATCAAGAAGTCAGTAAGTCCTACAGAAAAAGCCACATTTTACAGTTATTAAATATATTATTCCATCTCCTCTGTCTGAACCCATCCTTAACAAATGGTGGGGAAAATCCTTTCTTTCAGTACTTTCTGAGAAAAAAATAAATGAATTTCTGATTAACTCCCAGCCAAATACACTAGAAATCCATAGGGTCTGATTCCTCACTGGCTTGTACTTTTTACAAGCATTATACAAAGTTTGAACCAGTTCCTTTTGCAGAGGAACACAAATGAAGAAAAACAGTTTACATCACTATCAGACACATAGAAGTTGGGGCAATTCACCCCCAAGTCTAGGGTAGTTCAAACTTCCCTTAAAAGGTACATTTAACATATAAACTATCTGTTGTTTGAGGATTCATTGTTCAACTTTAAAATCAGACTGAGTTAATTCAACAGCTTCACCTACTAATTTATGACATGGAAACAGACAAAAGGGCCAGCAGTGAGTTAAATTCAAATGTAGAATACTTACATCCATTCAATCCTGTTCATTTAAAATCTGTTTGGGCAACAGTACAGTACTACTTGAACATGAAGAAATTGAGCTCATGTGTTTCTAAGGGGCTCTGCATATTGGAGAAGAGTCTCAGTTCAAGATGAGAAATAGTAGGTGGATTGTTCCCACACAGGAAGACAAACCTTCCTGCTCCACCCTGAGGAGGAAGTTACAACAGCCTCAGGTAAAGAGGCTCTTCCCACTTCTTGTCCAAAGGAGGAACCAGGATATATTAACAAATTGACATTATTCCTATGCCCATTGAGTTGAAAGGAAATGCCATTCACCCCCTTAAAGTTTCACATCAAGGACATCCTATTTCATAAAATATTTTTTTCTGAATCCTTCAGCCTTAAAATCAGCATTAGAGTTGCAAAATCAAGTATCTTCACAATAATTTATCAGAAAGTTAAATTTAGTCTGAATCTTGCATTGGCAGGAAACAGTTTAGAATGAGCCTTTAGTAATTAAACAGTCTATTAATTAAGTGCTATATTATTATAGTGTTCAATTGGTATAGTTTCAATTCATTTATTTAGAAATAAAAATTCTGTAAAATGATAGGAAAAGATTTAAGTCATGGTAACTGCTAAAAGTTTTTTCAAAGTAATTATATTTTGAGATAGTTCTTGTAAAGAGATTTCTGTACCAAAAGATTATATAAATAGCAATTCTACTTACTTAAATTATTTTCCTCAATCATGCTAATAGTCAAGTGGTTTTCTAAATCCAAGTATTTTAATGACAGCTGGCATTTCTAAACCGCCTATTCATGGTAAGTGCTGTGCAGAAATATTACAATTTCTATTACTTGTTTTAAAGTCATACAGGAGAAATAATTTCAGTTTCTAATCTGTCTCATTTAAGTGTAACCCTTTAGACAAAAAGCCTGCAAGATATAAACCATATTAGGTTTTGCAAGCGGATCTTGATATTTTCTTTCTGACAACTACACCACTCATGTGTTTCCTAAGTTCAAAAAACCACTTCTTTATCATATAGCATGCCAAAGTGAAAAATGCAGTATCTTTTCAGTAAGACGGAAACTTCCTTCAGATAGCTCAGAAAGCTCAAATGTAATTAAGATTTCAAAAAACATGTTCCACATTGTCCTCAAAAAGTTTAATTAATCAGGGTAAAATATAGTGCCAAAACTGTTAGCATTAGTAAGGGGGGGGGGGGGGGGAACCCAAAACCAAAAAAACAAAAACAACAACAACAACAACAAAAACCACACAAAAAAACCCAAAAAACACAAAAAAACCAAAAAACACAAGAAAACAAAAAACACAAGCAAACAAACAATAACAGAAAACAAATAAACAAACCAAAATTGGAAGTCTCATCAGTCTGAGACTCAGATTGTACTAATAACACTCCAGTGCAATAAAATGGAAGTGTCTTTTTTGGAGCAGACAACGTCTATTATGTCTACTCAAACCAAAGACAGAAGAAATACTATGATGTTTTTAGCGACTATATACTAAAATACCGCATGTGGGTTTCCCTTTTTTGTCAGAGAGTAGAACTTTGAATTTCATCTTTGATCACAACCAGACCATAGCATATGAAGATCCAGCATGTATGTACACTAATTAAAGAACCTAGTTTAATACTACCAGCAAGCTGAAGCAATTTACCAGGTTCAAATTTCAAAACCTCGCTAGCAAGCAGAGACTGTTACCCTCATCCTGGCATGCAACTTCTTTGGCACATGGGAAGGTGAAACACCTCTCTCTCCAGCACTCTCTGCTCATTTTTGTGGAGGAAAAAAATCAAATTAGATAATCCTTTAGCTTTCCTGCATCCATCTGCAAATTCATACATGGACAGGAAGTTCGATCCCACTGAGTATAGGCGGGTAAAGCGCTGGCAGGTGTAAAAGAAAGCGCACTGGGGTTAGCTCCTGTATTACGGAACAGGATGTTCCAGACAGCAACACAACACAGGCTGCAAAGAGGTTGCCCCAAGTAACCAGCGACAGGAGCAGAGGAAATGGCCTCAGGCTGCACCAGGGGAGTTTCAGATTGGGTGATAGGAAAAATGCCTCCACCGCAAGGGCTGTCAGGCATTGAAACAGGCTGCGTGGGTTGCCTGCAGGAGGGTGGGCAGGAAGAGGAGGAGGAGGAGGAGAAGGAGAAGGAGGAGGAGGAGGGCGGGGAGGTGGCCCCGCTCCCCGCGGGCTCCTCAGGGCACACGGCCCTGCCCTGCCCCGCCCTGAGCTGCCCGGGCCGCGGGGCTTTCCCGGCCGCAGCGCCCAGCTTGCGCTTGCACCTCTGGCGAAAGCAGGGAAGGGAGGGGAGGCGAGCAGAGGCTTTCACATCCTCAAACCCCGGGGAAACATCTGCTGCTGCCGCCGCCGCGGTGCCATCCGAAATCGTCCCGCCGCTGGGTTTAGTTAACTAATCCCAACCCATCCAAGCTCCAGGGGCAGCTCCCCTGAAGCAGCCAGGCTTGCTGCGGCAGCGCCGACCGCGCCCGGCCTCCTGCTCTCTGCAGCTCTTCCTTAAAAAAAATAGGAACCGAGGAAGTTCTGGCTGCAGAGCCAAAGAACTAGAGTGCTAAACCAGACACTCTCATGGGCATCTTTAGCTCTGCTGCTCCGTCTTCATTGCGCTGCCACAAAAAGACAATTGAAGTGTCTGGAATCCGAGGGCATTTGCATGCTCCTGAGGCATTCTAGTATGAATTCGAGGGGAATCCTGTGCAGAAACCCAAACTACCTTGCCCCTATCACCCTGTGCTCAAGGCCCAGCACCACTGACTATCAAGCAGCCTACCCACTAGAACAAGACACTGAAACCCCAAACCTTGAGGCATCAGAATCTGTGCTACAGCAGAGAATGGATTTTCTGAAAGACAGAGGGAAGGAGAAGAGGGGTGAGACACAAGGAATTCTCTGGGGAGCAAATAAAGTCTGACAGAAATATACTATTTTATTGGAAGACTAGGTATATTGTTGCTTTTCCAGAGAATGAAAACAGTTGTTTATGTCAAAGAATCAAGAATAATCCACAGGAATCCTGAAGCAAAGTAAAAGGCAGATGTAGCAGAGAGGACTAGCCTGGACACAAAACCAATTCAATCCACGTGCTTTTTTAGGCATGGATCACTTCAGAGTGCTGACAGTAGAAATAATTCAGCCTTCCTTGCCAAATTCACTTACCAGAATAAACAGGATATAATCTCTGTTAATAAAAGTCAAGACAGTTTAAATTATATTTTATTCTACAAGATGAATGCAACAAACCAAGGGTCATCCTTGTGATGTCTTCCATCCTGTGCCTTACCTGGGTCCCATGTCTTTACCTTTCCTGTCATTTCCCTCTAAAGTCTTCCAGGAGGAGGTAGAAAGGTAGGGAGGAAAAAGTCAATCTTCACCACTCTTAATTTCTAGTGTGAAACATTATATTTGATGCGGAAATTACTGAAAGCCATTATAGGAATCATTATGGCATTTTAAAGGCTTGTTACTGGTAGAAGTCAAATTTTGGAAGTTTATTTCACTCAGGTAAATGTAGAGTTATGATAGAAAGGATGTATCAGACAGAGTTCTGTGTTTTCAGTGTGTTGTCTTAGCCTTACAGTGCCCACTCTGCATATAAAACATTCTCAGCTCTCTCTAAGATTTGTTATGTGTGTCCCCTTGAAGGACAACATTACAGTGGTAGGCATGAACTAAGTTTCCCACCACGATAAATTTCATTAAGAGGTCTTTTCCATCATTTCACCAAGTAACAGAAAATATCTGAGCATGCAATGGCCCTATTCTCTATGTACCATACTTGATAAAACTCCTTTCAGGAAAGAATTCAGTATTTAAACACTGCCATGCTCTTCTATACACCTTTTCTTCTGGAGAATAACCTCTACTTTTACTGTGATTTATTGGCTGGGACTTCAGAATCTTGGAGAAACAGGAGCAAGTTGCATCTTTTAAGTTTACTGCCACACAAGAACAATAGAAGAGAATTACTGTTTTCTGATGGACCTGAAAGGCAGGCAAGTGCCTTTGAAAAGTCTTTAACTGTCTTGTCAGTTGAACCAGTTTACAAGATGATCACCAATGGTACCCCAGTCTGTTGAAGAAGATGTATATGCCTGTTATGAGGGGTCTTGAGAGTAATCACGGGTTTGCCAGCTTGGAAGAGAAAACAGTAATTATTTCCTTAAAATCTATCTATTTACTTGCAGTAGGGGCAAATTGCCCTTTATTTCCACACCAGGATGTTGTGCCTTTAATAGATCTGTGCTCAGGTTTTGTGAGTCCAGCAGCAGGTACTGAACAGCAGCCCAGTGTTGGAAGAGTCACTGAATCCCTGGGAGACTGCAGTGAGAGGAAACCTCACCAGCATCACCATCACAGGTGAGAGAGCCCAGCCTGACTGCGGGAGACCTCCTAGAGGAATCCAGCCAGGACAGAAGATGGAAGTCCAGGGTGTGACTCAGAGGTAAACTATTTTTTTTAATCATTGAAGAAACTGGTGGTGCTTAACAAATAAATAAAATGAGTTTCTGAACTGCATTCTCCAGGGTCCTAAAGGAACCATCTTAAAAAATACATTTGTCCTGGATATTTGAACTGAATATGACAACTGCAGTAGAGTGTTTGTATGATTCATTGTTCCTGCTGTAGCAAAGAATTACCAGTCAGCAAATACTAATGAGAATTCTAATGGTAAAAAACCCAAAACAACTTTGAAGGTAATTAATGGAGGGTTTTAAAATCTATTTATGTAAAATGTGAAGTTATTTACCATTGTTCTAACACCTACTTTAATGCAAACCAAGAGACACAACTCACTCCAAAGTCAGGAAATCCCCTGGATATTTCTGTGTATTTTAGTATTTCCTGACAAGTTGCAGTGCAACATGCTTAGAGACCTGTTCCAGTGTCTAGTTGATCAGACAACAGAAGTTCTTGAAGACTGCCATCACATATTGGTCAAAGTACCACATTATGCTCTTATTTTATATCAGTGTCTTACACATAAATTTGAGTCTAATAATTTTGTAGTGATTGTAGCATCAAAATGGGAATTCATTCCTTATAACATAATGTAAAATTGGCTTGATGCTTTCAGAATTTTCTGATAAAAATTGTGGAAAGCAGAAATACCTGCCCAGGGCTTATAAGGATAGACCTAATTAACAATAACCAATATGTTTGAAGTTAATTGCAGTGACTTGCATAGAGAAATACTCATTACAGGTAGAACAAAATTTTATGGTATCTCACGCTACATGCTCATAGATGATGGGAGGCATTTCTTAGAACATGATAGAGAAGTGTAAATAAATTCCTAATTCCATTTTGCTATGAAGTAGTGCAGTTACTGCACAATTAGCAATACTTTATACCTTTTTATGGCGCTTAGAGACCAAAAGGTCTCTAAGTGCCATAAATTCTGGTAGTGGTTTTGGTTCCTGATTTCTGTCTTCAAACTTTGCATTTTAAATCACTTCTTGCTTACTGCAGCCATATAAAAGTACTGTAAGGAACCCAAGAAACCACAAGGGATAAAAAATAAACTACATAATTTTCCTCGTTTTTCTTGCCTATACCATGTAATTTTCACTCTTACTTTTCATTTACTGTTTTCTTCATTTACATATGAAAATTAGACCTCAGATATCAGTCAGAAATGTTCAGATGCTTTTTTCTACAAGCCTCTGGAAAAGTGAAGGGGAAAGAAGATTTAAGTAATTTTATCTGCCCAATAATTTTTCCAATGGAAAGAAAAGCAGGTAGAGAGAGACATACTCTGGTACATAGAGACATACCTGAAATGAACACAGACAACATCTGAAACCGAATGCCATCAAGTCGGTAGTCTGGGTTACAGTCAAGAAAGTACTCTGAAATGGACAGTAGTTCCAGGAAGCAGATAGAAACTGTCTTGTGGCTTTCTGATGTTATTTAATTCAGGAAAGTTCACTATTATACTAAAATACTGACCCTGCTGAAGTTGTCAGGAAAAACCAAATTGAACTCAGGGACAAACCTTGAGATATAGTGCAGCATAAATTTCTTAAGGAAGTGGTGTTAGTGTTCTTCCAAACCTAGTATGCATTTACAAGTTTTCCTGTGATGCTGAGGTATTAACTACAAATGTGTAAATATTGATATAAAAAGTAGATGAGTTTTTAGATACTATTTTTAATGAGATTGCATAAACAAATTCCAGATTTTAGCTGTATGATTCAGAGCACAACTGCCAGCCCCCAGGCATGTGATCTAAGTTGCTAACGTTTCCAGATACCAGTCCCAAGGCATTCCACAGCTAAGTCATTTGGAGAGGTTGTGCTGAAAGAGAGATACAGTCACTTTCTCCACTGTGTCTGGGATGTAGAAAAAAGAGGCAGAAGCAGCCTTTGAGACAGATGAGCTGTGGTATATAAAACATCTGCAGTAGAGGAGCTTCTCTATTGTGAGAAGATGTAGCACTATGGCTTTGGCAGCCCACAGCTTTGAACTTCTCTAGCAGTCTTTTGCATCTGCTGAGCAAAGCAGACTCTGTGAAGCTCTGTAATAGCAAAGCAAATGTGAGAAGCTGATGACGAAGGTCATTCTAAGACTGAAGAATCAGAGAAAGGACGACAGCTGAGGCGCTATTCTCCATGTATTCCCAACGGGAGTGTTCCATGCTAGAAGACCAAGCCTTGAGAGTGTTTGCTTGTGGAGTCCCCTTCTCTCACTCATATAACAAAATTTACTCCCCTTTTCTCTGTGGTCTCAAGTTTTCTTTGCAGTGGTTAGAAGGAGGATGACCTCAGAATTTGACCATACAGGTGTATTTGTACTGGGGACCTGGTGATGAAGTCCCCCTGCCCAGTTTGTAAATATTATACTATTTGTAGGCCTTAAAACAGAGATTATGGGGACTGCAAAACGAACCAGGTTATCTGACAAGTCTGATGAGGAAGAGAGATGATTTCTTGCCCTGCTGGAAACTAAGACATCTGAAGACGCAGTTTTCTCCAAAGCTGGGAAACAGGAAATACTATAGAAATTAACTTATAGACTCGGTGGTAACCATTTTTGAAAGAAATAAGTAGTTTACTCATGCTGCTACTGGATTTTTTGATTTCTCAAAAAGCCCACATAGTCCAGCATTTCATCCAAGACTGGATAATTAGTAAAGTCATCATCCTTCCTCCAAATATTTTCCTATCATGCAATGATTTGTTGATCAGTGATTCAGGACCAGGAGACTGTGTGTTTTAGTTAATAGTCATGGATTCACAGATTTGTCTTCACGAATATATACATTTGTTTTTTGAGCACATCAACTTACATTCCAACTCCCAACTTACAGCTAATTTGTGAGTATGTTAGGCCAAAATGTCCTAGGCCCAGATGGGTAGTCTGAAGGTTCTCTACCAGCAGTCTCTATCCACCTGGAAAACTGATCATTTATACCTTCCTTCTATCTGTGATCTTCTAACCAATTATTTATTCATGTGAAGAGACCTTCTCTCTCTTCTACTGTTTCTTTAAGAGGCTCAGTTTAAGAATTTCATGTAGAACTTACTGAAATAGTTGTGGTCACATTATATTAATTTCCCTATGGCCTTTGCATAGGAAGAGTTCCTTTCTCAGTGGTTCCTCTACTGAGGCAATAAGCATTTTCTCCAGAGTAATCATTATTCTGGAGAAGTAATCATCCAGGAGTAATGCAGTATTAAGCAGCACATTGAGTGAGAGGTATATCAAGGTAGGATTCCAGCCTCCTCTACATTTCAAATATTGATAGAAAATTACCTTAGCCAGTACTTAGGTACTTACTAAGTAAGTTCAAACTTTTGACTGCCGGTAGAAATAGAAAGAAGAAAGTTTAATCAGAGGTAACCAAATGTAAAGTAAAGTGAAAAATTGTGCAACTTGAAAAACAACAAGTGAATTATTTACCGACATTCAGAGCTTGACAAATTAGATGTCTGGACAATCACCAGCCAATTAAGCTCAACAAGGGGAAGTGATGGAATCTGCACTCTGGTTGTACGAACAGACTAGGGAATGAGGTGCTGGAAAGCAGTGCCATGGAAAGGGACCTGGAGGTTCTGGCCAATGGCAAGCTGACCATGAGTCAGCAGTGCCCTCGAAGCCAGGAGGGCCAAGCCTGTCCTGGGGGTATCAGGCACAGCATGGCCAGCTGGGCAAGGGAGGGGATTGTCCTGCTCTGCACTGGGGTGGCCTCACCACAGGTGCTGGGGGCAGTTTTGGGTGCTACAATATAAAAAAGACATGACCTCTTAGAGAGTGTCCAAAGGAGGGCAGCCAAGATGATGAAAGGTCTGGAGGGAAGCCATGTGAGCAGCAGCTGAGGTCACTTGGTCTATCCAGCCTGGAGGAGACTGAGGACAGACCTCACTGCAGTTACAGCTTCCTCATGAGGGGAAGAGGAGGGGCAGGCACTGCGCTCTTCTCTGTGATGACCAGTGACAGGACCTGAGGATGGCCTGAAGCTGAGTCAGGGGAGGTTTAGGTTGGATATTAGAAAAAGATTCTTCTGCCAGGGGGTGTTTGGGCACTGGAACAGGCTCCCCAGGGAAGTGGTCACAGCATCAAGCCTGACAGAGTCCAAGAAGCTTCTGGACAATGCTCTCAGGCACATAATGAGACTCTTGAGTATGGTTCTTTACAGGGCCAGGAGTTGGACTCGATGATTCTTGAGGGTCCCTTCCAACACAGATTATTTTGTGATTCTGTAAAAATGGCCTACGGCATATTCAAAAATATCTGTGCTGTTAAATACCCATAAAACAATGAAATGTGTAATAGCATACTGCCTAATAAGCCAATAGGTCATCTGGAAATAATGTAAAAAAGTGGAAATAATCTCTTTAAGGCTGAGTGTGATTGAATAAATCAACTGTGGTTTCACTAAGGGTTAGATTATTTATCATGCCTACAGTTACGTATTTCACTTTGCATTTGCTTTTCCCTTGCCCAGTAGCAAAATGATTCTAAATGATTCTTTGTTAATTCAACAGCTTAGGTTTTTGTGTGTTGCTTGTTTTGTTATGCATGTCCTCTCTAATATAAACTGGTGGGGTTTATGCTTAGTTACAAGTAGTTTTCAGGGAGTCATTTGTAGCCTTTTCTTTCAAAAGACTGAAAGAGTGACAAGAAGTAATGGTAACAGGTTATATTTATCTTCTCTATTTAAAGAGAAATAGAATAATTAACCAAAGAATCAAGTGAAAAAATCTAGAAGAGTTATTTGAAGATCTTTTATTTGTCATTAACTGTTGCTGAGGCTATAAAGTCAATTTAAATTTAAAATATAAGGGGTCAAAAACAATGCAGTGTCTTCAAGTCAAATACTAACAGTGAGCTACCATTTCTTTTTAAAACAATTTTTGCTCTACCTTAACAAATCTCACATTAAGTTAGTTTACTTGTGATTATTATCTGTAACAATTATTATTTTTAGTAAACTAAAATTCAGTCTTGCAACTGGTTCTGATTGCTACCTGAAAAAACTTAATTAAGTCAGATTAATTAACTAATGTTGGATACAAGAAACATGTAATTGTGATTTTAGGTTGTTGGAGGCTTCTGGGACAGATTTCAAACAGGATCTTTTACCTCTCCACAGAGATCTGGTGATTTGTAAATTTCAGGTTTTGTGAATATTGGAGCTGTCTGAACAGTCCTTTTAGAAGTCTGTGGACAGTTAATTATCTCAGAAGACTAAATTCAGCAGCATTCTATAGCTAGTGAAGATATTCAGTTAATACCTATATCAAAAATATTTTCTGCATGCTTCTCCTGTGAGAGAGCTAAATATAAAAAAAGCAGAACAGAAGAAACCTGTAAAGGGAATGATTGTCATGATTTCATACATCTGATGTTTGCATTAAGACATGACATTTATGAAAACACCATGGTAATCATACCCACTCACAAACTCAAGGGGTTTTTTGCTGTCTGTCCAAAACAATCACTTCTGCATTGGTGTCTTTTATTTACTCTGTATTTCACCTATTCAAATTTATTTCAGAGTGAAGCATTTTAGATTAGTCTAGTAATAGTTCACAGAAGTCTGAAAAGGGGTCAAATAAGAGCTAAGTTGAGACAAAGAAAGAAAAGCTGTTCAAAGTATGATAGAAAAATAAGAATATGTCTCCTTTCCAGACTATGGGACAGAAGATTTGCTCAGACAAACACAATGGATAGGGGAGTTACAGGGCAATCAGGCATACAGTGGGAGAGACAGGTACCTCAGCAGGGTGGAAGAAAAGCATGATAGATAGATAGATAGATAGATAGATAGATAGATAGATAGATAGATAGCACTATCATTGTTTCTTGAATGATGCTCTTTCAAAGGAATATCATTGTGGACAGTGGGAGTTGCTTGCATGGACAGACCAAGAGAGAAATCCAGACCTGATGTTAAATTTTCCTGTGTTCTCAAGAGGTCAATGAAATAAGTGTTGCTAGAAGGGAAGTAGTTAATTTTTAAAGAAAACTTGCTTATACTGTTACTGAGGTCCTAAGTATCAGAAGAGGTTAAAGATAAGATTCTGCCTGCTGAGCTGGCTCATTTAGCATATATGCCAAACTAATCATTTGCCACAGTCTTTTACCAAATTCAAATGAGCACTGCATTATTCCAAGAGAAAAACTTTGACCTGTCTCTTGAGACCTCATAAATATTCTATCAGAATGTTCTGTCTGGTGAAATAAAAAAGTGATTGATCCATTTTGTCTTTAAAAGTGTAAGCCAAAGCTCTCAAACCTGTCATATCCCTTTGTATATGTAAATACAGTGTCCCTGGGTTGTTTAAACTTTTGTCATTTTTGATTAACTCCAAGCAGTCTCTCTTTCATTTTCTGAAACAAGAATTGTAGCTGGACCATGTGATATAATCTTAAGGCATTTTCTGGCGTCAAAGCAGAGTGTATCCTGAGTTTCCTTTGCTTGTTGAGTATCTCCAACTTTTTACCTGTAAACTAGAAATCAGAATCTGTTATGTCCACTTTGTAAGAGTATCCCAGTCTGATCATAAGAATAGCCAGAATGACAAGAGATGACAAATTTCTATCTTATTTCCATTTTTTCCCAAGCCTCTCTGCACATATGTATTAGAGCTGTCATTTGTTATGTGCTGCAAGTTCAGCAGATGATTGTTTTCATCTTGGGATATGCCAAGCACACAGGGCCGTTCATCTCTGTGTTTTTTCTAGTGCACCATTTTAATAAATAACTAGAAGTTTGGAGGATGTAGTGTATGGTTCAGCTGCCTCCACCAGCTGTCTTATGAATAATGTACATATCTTTAATTTACTTTCTATCTGCTGTGCTGGTGCAGTAAATTTTGAAGACAGTGCTGGTGTAGACTTAGTCCCACTTAACCATGTGCAAACTTCAAAGCCTCACTACACAAGCACTGCACAATATGTTTCACTTCTTATGATTTTGATACTGCCTCTTGAGTTCTTGTTACCTGGGAAAAGGGAAAAACTGTTGAAAATCTGATCTTGGATGAAAAGAATGGAAACATGTTTATTTTCAAACTGTACCATACTTTCATACTTCAAATGTTTCCTGTTCTTTAGTATTAATGGTCTGTTGCGTGTTTGATGAGTAGTATGATTTGAATATTGCCATGTCCAAAGCGTGCAATTGTTAACTTTAGTCACTAGATGGCCTTTGAGTGTGCAAAAGCTCCCTGAATGCTGTTGGAAAACTGTTCTTTTAGCTAGATCATTACATTTCAAGGCTTTCATTTTAAGCCATTCTTAAACCTGTCTTTAGTAGCTTGAGCTGATACTGAGCACTTATTTGCAAACTTTTGAGAAAGGAAAATGGTAAAAGTAGCAGCTTAATGATAAGAATTAAAATAATAGAACAAAAGAGGAACTAGACTGTTCTTTTGGCTAAAAAGAATTTCTCTTTGCATCAGCCTTTCCTATGCGCCCTTGGAATGGTCTTCCTCAGTTCACATTTTTGAGGAAAGTACAGAAAGGATGCTTCACTGGTAAAGTAGAGGGTCAGAAGCTGTAGAGATATTGCCCTCCCTGTCCTGAAGAAAAGACTTGATGCTAGGTGTTGCGTCAGAGTATGTGCTAAACATTCCTGGTTGTTGGGAGCTGTCTTGTGAGTAGCTGGAATTTCTGAGCTAAAACTTAGATCTGTTCATTTGTGTTTCTTACATCTGTTTCAGGGTGAATGTATATCCTTTTGCAGTGCATCACATTACCTATATGGGGAACAGCACATCATTCTTCACACAGCAGCAGGTTCACAGGTTAAGTGAGGTGCTAATCATTGTAAGGTCATTACATTTGACCCATATTACTGCAAACAAACCTATTAATCCCAAGCTTTTTAAGATATAATGCACCATTCTGATTATTTTATCTCACCTTCTGCACAAGTCATCTGGTTTCTGAGAGCTTGCATCTAACTTTTCTGCTTGAATTGCAACAAAAATAGTATAAAATGGTGATTGAGAAATGAATGTGCTTTCAAAATACAGCGCATACAGAATACAACATAGTGCTGAACAGAGATGTCTGAGTTGCAGTGAAGTAATAGAGCTGTTAACCCTTAGTTCTGCTAGGTTGTACTGCTGTTATGGTGGAGCTTTGAAGAAGAGAGGCAGATGTGTGCACTCTGCTGCAGGCAGACATCCTATCTCGGGAGTATTTGCATCACATGGTATCATGGAGGATTTTTAAGTTTGAGAAACTGGTTCTGTATTGCCTTCTCTGGAATGCTGCATCTCATTTTTCTGGTTTTTAGTGAATGAGGCTATGGATTTCATTGGTTTCTGGCAACAAGGAGACCATGATTTCTGTTCTGACCAGAAGATTCTGACACCTCAAAGCTCAAAAAACCTCAATTGTGAAAAACTCAATTCCATCTGGAAAATATTAAAGTTTTTCACACTTATTATCTGTCCATGACTGTCAGACATCAAGATTTTGAGCAGAAAAAAGAAGAAAGTCAGAAGGCATAAAACTTCGCCTGTAATTTATTTTTCTCACTTCGTGTGTTTGCCAGTAGTTTTGGAAAGATGTGTAAAGGCCATTAAACTCGACAAAAATCCTTGAAAAGCCAGATATATACTTTGGATTGAGAAGCCTAAATATGATTTGTAAGTATAAAGTGTAAAACTCTCTTAGTAAATAGTCACTTTCACTCTCACGGAGTAGCAGCAGCACTTCCTGCTTGCAGCACTTGGGCAACAGCATCAGTGCCTGGGCATTACTCCAGAGCAAGACACAGCTCTTCCCCAAACCATGCAAGAAAGTGGTTGCCATTCAAATTATTAGCAAGGCTGAAAGTAACTAGGAGTCATCTGTCATGTAGCTGCAGAGACAAACAGGAAGAGTGGTGAACCTGGGCATGTTTTTTATGTTAGCCTTGCACCCACTCTCTCTTCCTTTTGGCAGAACAGGAAACCATCTTCTGTTTTTCTTCTTTTTTTTTTTCTTAAGGAATTAGAAAAAAGATAAAAGTCTTGACCTGTGCTGCAACTGAGCCTAAAAGTCCCTAATACAAGATCAGCGTTGTGAAGAGCTGCTGTGTATATATCCAGAACTCTAGATAACATTCTGAAATCCTTACCATGCAGCTTGGAAGTTTTACAGATGTAAATCCAAGTGCAACATGATATGGCCATTCACCAAATTCCCACTGGGAATCTGTAGCACAGTTAAGAATGAAACTTCACATATCCTGAGCCCAAGCATGTGCTATTTTTTTAACTGAACTCTCGTTTGTAGGCTTTTAAAATAGTGCTGTGCTCAAACTTGGTTTTGTATAATACTAATTAGGACAAAGTGATGGTCATAGTTCTTTAAAATTAGGCTGAAATAAAAATGAAAATTTAGGAACAATAATCATGTGTTATCCAGCTTTTCTCAGACATTTTGACATGGAGTAACTGGGGGAGCTTTCGACACATGTAAAAAGCCATGCCATAAATGTTGTGATTCATCTAGAAGTGCTAAATTTATGAATATGAGCTTATTAATAACTGTTTGTGTAATCTGGTGGCAGTCTAGAAAAGTCAGTGAAAATTGCCCAAAGAGATCTATGCATGTGCTATTTGGGTCAGACTCTTCATCTTTGAACTTGACCAAAAATCCTGGTTCATAATTCAGTTCTTCTCATTCTCCTTCAGGCTGTCATTAAAACCTGCCTTTGGGGAAAGTCATAAATGGCATAGTCTCTTGAAGTCTGTTCTAGCCCTGGAATGTAGCATCATTCTTAATATCTATGGTTTGAATATACACTCCTGAATTTGCTTTAGAATGAGTTTTGCTCTCTTTCATCTCCAGATATGTTGCAAAGTATGCCTAAAAGCTGGAATCTTCTACCATTTCTTTGCCATGGGTAACATAACAATCAGGGGTTTTTTTTAAAACTGACAGTCAAAAAATTAGGAAGCTATTGTGGAAGAGCATTCTGAAAATCTCTCTCTGATGCAGTCCTCTTTTCACCAAGAGATTTCACAAAATTTTTTATAAAACCTATAATCTCATCATACAGCTCAGTGCTTCATTGAGTGGCCTTGTCAGAACACACGTGGTGCAGGCTTGAAACTTTTTATACTACTAATGAACGAGGTTCCAAGTTGAATGCCTTGATTTTTTTTTTTTTTTTTTTTTTGCATATTCAGTGTATGTTGCTTATGTGATTTTTTTCAGATATACTGGATAACAGTTACTTAGTGGCTCAAGTGGCTCAACTGGCTTTTGTGGTATTTTGAAATGTACCAATTTTTGTGCATACTTTCTTTTTCTTCATTTTTTCCATACATTCTCTACTTGTCTGCCAACTGTAAACTCTTGTATTTGCATTCTTATTTTTGCAAACCCATGAAGTGTAAATTCCATTGGAATTAGTGTGTTAAAGGTATCTGCTAAACAAGGTTTCCTGAACACGGATAGGATTGAGAATTTGTTCACATATTTCTTTTACGAGACCTTAAATTCTAAATTGATTGTGTCTGTTTTCCTTGGTTCTTTTTGCTTTGTTTATTACTGGTTTGATTGTTAATGATTTCCTTATAATATTCATTTATTTGTAGAAGACGAATATAACATCTGGCTTTATATGTCACATAACTACCCGTATGTTAGGTAGGTAAGCAACTGAGCACTAAATGAGTATGTTTTGTGCAGCTAGCCAGGCTTTCAAAAATAGCTCAACAACCACACATGAAAACCAGAATTCTGAAAGAGCTCGCATTCTGCGTGCACGTTGATCGCTAAGCTCCTGCGAAAATCTTACCACAAACACCACAATCTGATCTCCTGTGTCTAACTGCTGCTCCAAACCACATACGTACCAAAGAAGAGGAGGACAGTCCAAATACTGGAAAAACATTATGTTTTCAGAGGAAATTTTGCAGCACAGCTACAGTGACTTCCAGGAAGGCTGAGACTGATAAATTCTCTAAGCACTTTTGAGAGGTGCCATGTTGTTAAAAAGTGAAAATAAGTAATGACCCAAATCATTGTTTCTTGTTATTAATTACTACTTTGAAATATTGTCTTTTTTATTTAGAAGTGCATTTTGAACTCAACAATTTCAAAAATTGTAAAGAAACAGCTTTTATTGGATTATATGGGTTTCCAACGTAATCATCCGCTGTTCTTTTTTTCTTAAACATCCTTATATATATTTTTTATTTTGTATAATTCTACTTCACCCCTATCCACCAGCTTTTTTCCTCTGTTGACTTCTTCCCCAATCAGCTACTGAAACCAGGTTATGCTCTATGTGGTATTTTAGATTCTGCAGGTGTTTTAAGGGTCAATGGAAAAAAGCCTCCCACGCTGGTGATGGGGATTTCCTCTGTAGCATTCAGGGGCTGGGCTCTGGTCTGGCACAAATAACTCTTCTCCCTGGTGTTGTTAGAGCTCCCTTACACCTTTAGTGAGCTGGCAGAACTTAATGCAGTTATAGTGTAGCACATTTAGTGCATTCCTGTGCACACAGCAACAGTTCATATCAATCCAGATTTATTTCCTATATCGGACTTGTGCTTTTCTCTTTAGCGTGTCTTTTGTGTTACAACAACTTCCTGATTCACTGTAGTGCTTATTGGAATCTGCCTCTTGGCATTTGACAAAAGCAGTTAGGAGAGTGATTATGTTTTCTTCTTCCACAGTAAAAGCCTCTGCCTCCTCAGTTAAGTAAAAAATGTGGCAGTCATCAGCTTTTCAAAACTTTCTACTCATTCCTCAGCTCCTAATCCACAGTAGAGGGCAGTGCTTACACAACGCATGTGCGTTCTCACCGTGTTAGTTACACAGTAGCACTTTTGAAACATCAACGAATGCATTGCCGGAACACTGGTAAAACAGGTTACAGTTCTGGTTTTTGACAGGTACAGACTGACAAGGCTGAGATGAGCTGTCCAATGCCAGCGGCGCTGTGTATGTGAGGAAGACAACAGGATCTGATCAAAAGCACTTGGTTGAAATGGGAAACATGCAGTTGCTAGAAAGACAAAGTCCTAAGTGTTTCAAGTCCTGCAGATCTTGCACAAAGATATTCTCTGATACTACCCCTTATTCATGGTTTCTCAAGCACATTGAGCAAAATGCTTCTATCACATCAGTGTATCTGTACTGACCACGCATATTTCTTCAGTATAGTCATTTTCCAACTGACTGTGTGCATGCACCCCTTGGAAATTCAAGTTATCAGAAACCTCACAGGCCACAATTAGCTGGGAGCAGGACCCTCTGCTGTCTCGCACCTTGCACAGTCATTTCCAAGGGCTGCTGTAGAGCTTTCTCACAAAGTATTCTTTCTTCAGAAACTGACAGCTTGTCTACCGTATATGCCTGCTTAGTGGTTCTCCAGTTTGACTCATTCAGGGGGTTGTGGAAGGAAATGTGTGTTGAAATATCCTACATTGACATTTTCCAAGTGAGATTTTATTGCTGGCTAGAAATGCTTTATTGTATCTGAAAAATTATACCCCATACCACAAAGGGGGACTGAAAAATTTGAAAGCAGAATAAAATTGTTTGAAATTGTAGAAACAAGATTTTCCAGTTCAACATCATTCAAAATATTTGAGGGAGTTGCTATTTGATGGTTTTATCTTTTCAGGAACCCAAAACCCATTTTTAAGTATCCATTCCCTATCCAACTTTGATAGCTGAGGGAGATGGGTGTGAAATGAAACCCAAAATGCTGTTGGTCCTATTCTCCACTCTGCATTAATGCATTTTGGTTTGTCTTCACAAGTAATCTTAGGTATATTCTTTCACAATATGAGGGAGTGTATGAATTTCCTGACACAGGATCATGCCTGAGACATTTTTACCACAGGCTGTTCTGTTTGGCAAATAGGATCACAGAGGCAAAAAGGGTGTAGAAGGGCACAAATGTGTTACATGTCAGTCTTCCTGGAAGAGAATTTGAAATGGAAACCAGCTGCAAGCCTTATATACGTAAGTGAGATCTGAGAGGCCTATTTTATAATAGCAATAACCAAAAGAGTTGTAATGACTCCATATGGTGATTTAGTTCTATTCCATGTATACAGGAGTGTCTATAGGAAAGACTAAGATGTTAGGAACTCTTTGCTTGTAAGTGTTAAGGTAAGAATCTATCAGGTATCTCACTAGATGGAATTTTTGCACGAAGAACTTGGAACCTCCATTGCTCAAGCTGAAGTGCTAGATGCAAGGTTTTCAAGAATTAGATTATTTGGGGGAAATTTCACTCCCATAAACAGGTGATGTGGAATTTACATGGCAAACCTGGGCATCCAATACCGTGGAGGCACTCTAGACAGTCACTTCCAGCTGCTGCTTCTGAACAATATGTATCCCCTGTGAGTCCTGTGTTATAGGGAATTATCTCAGATACCTTAAGGTGTCTCAAATAGCTCTAAATATAAGTATGGAGGGCCTACTAAATTAAGTCCACACTGATCTTCCTCATCATTGCCAGGAAATAAAGATCTACAAAGACATCCCAAGATGGTGAGGCTCCATCTGAAATCTGCTGTCTAGCTCTGGGTCCCTCACTACAAGAAGGACATTGAGGTGCTGGAGCACGTCCAGAGAAGGGCAACAGAGCTGGTGGTGAAGGGTCTGGAGCACCAAGTCTTATGAGGAGCCATTGAGGGAGCTGGGGTTGTTAACCTGGAGAAAAGGAGGCTCAGGGGGAACTTTATGTCTCTCTACAGCTACCTAAAAGCCAGGTGGGGGTCAGTGTCTTCTCCCAGGTAAAAAGCAATAGGAATAGAAAAAATGGCTGCCCTGGGAAGTGGTGGAGTCACCATCTCTGAAGATATTTGAAAGACAAGTAGATGTGGCACTTTTGGACATGGTTTAGTGGTGGACTTGCCAGCCCTGGGTTAACTGTGAGCTTGGCGATCTCAGAGGTCCTTTCCAACCTTAGTGATTCTAAGATTCTATGGACATAAAAAGTAGAGGCACACCAATGGAGAGGCACTCAGAATCACTACAATTCATTTGAAAAATCTTAGCGCCTTCACAGATTCAACTGTCAACACTATATATTTGTTACTGTTGGTATTAAGAGCTGCTAGAATGATAACAAGGAAGTGTATGAACAAGAAAGATGTCATGGTTACAGAAAGAAAGCTTGATGACGGCAGCATAACCACAGAGGAGTTTTATGTGTTGCCCAGTGGTAGGCTGGCACTTAGATGTTTTCTTCAGCAGCAACAACATGGGTTAGCAGCTCATCAGAGAAAACACACAAGAGCTAGACAGCATGATCCAAAAAACCAAAAACACAAAGGGGTACTTTTTTAACCTCAGTTTCTTCCTCTTTATCACCTACATAACCGCAGCAGAGTTTTGCATCTTCTTTGCAGGTTCCCAGGAGAGCAGCTGCTTTATTGTAGTGCAACCTTGCTTACGTTCCTGGTACCTTTAGCTTCTCACTGTTCAGCTCCCTTCTTCTACAGATCCTCATCCATCCCACATATTATGAATGTGTCAACTTCTGTCAATTGTTTCTAACAGACGGTCTAGAACAAGTCTTCATCTTGGATCATTTCTCAGATCAACTTTTGGGTCACATTTACCAATTTATGATGCTTTTGTCTTTTCTTCTATTTTTGCAAGTTTCAAAGGTGAACAGATTTTATCAATCAGATGCCTCACAGTTGTGTAGTGATTATGTGATTTAATATGAAATGGGCTAATAAAATGCTGCAAGCTAATATAAGACTTCTTGTTGTCATCTACTCCTCTTTGTGATGTCCCTACACTTCCAAGGAAATCACTGGAATTTCATGACATGTGACAGATGTATCCCAGTATGTAGCCCATCACCAGGGTAATAAAACTGGGTTCACAGTTTGACTGATCCCTCCAGAGTGGTATCAGGTATATTTTCAGTTTTGGATGAATTCATGTGCTTACAGTCACAACCACTCAATATCCATTGTGTCCTTAGTAGGATCCTGATATACAGAAGAGAGAATTTTCTACAGTCACCTAAATGTGCACGTAACCTAACAGTTGTCTACCTTGACATGAAAAAGCAAATTTGAATGCAGCCCATTCTGGCCAAGTCTGGAAACATGTTCTACTACTGTAAAAGATTTTCGAGTTGCTTGTTGCCCCTGTAGAGCTGCTGTCAAGACAGAGAGCAAATTTGTTCCTTGCTGAACTACTTAGTGATTCCCTAATAGGCAACAGGTTCCCAAATGCTACAAAACCTCTGTACTGGTTCTACAAAGCCAGCTTCTCTGGAGATTTGTAAACTGTAGCATGGCCCAGGGAGTGTAGCAGTGTATGAAGGTATGGGTTAGTGCAAGGCAATGCCAAACTAAGCAGAGAATTAGGTGGTCCTTCTGCTAATTATGGGTGCAAGGACTCCAACATACACCACCAATGCTCCCATGCCAAATACAGTTGACTCAGAGTCCTGTGTTATAACTCTGGTAGGTAGATATGGAATTTTGTCATTACCCCTGCTGTGCTGGTGAGGAATTTCAGAGTTCCCCACGACAAAAGTCAGAGATGCACAAAGTCTGATAAACTGTATCTCTCACGTGCATCCATTTTTGCATCCTATGCTGAACTTAGTTCAGTGGAGAAGGAGCTCATCAGCTGTATGATACTAGTAACTCTATGCACTTTATATTTAAAGAAACAGTTTATTTTTTACACAGAGTACTGGGGAAATGAAAAATACATCAGAAACTATTTGAAAGGAGGCACTGCTATCAGTTATGTTGTTTGAAGACCCATGAGTGACTAACAGAGGCAAGGTGTATAATCCCAAATATTTAGTTGATTCAGCAGATGAAACAGCTTGTTGTGAGCCTTTGCCTCCATGTGTATGGGCAGTCTGGATGTATATGCATAATTCATGTGTGTTCTATGTATAATTGTATAATTCAACACTGTCCTACTTTGCGATTTCAATACAGAAGAATATTGATGATACTCTCTGAAAAACTTTGAGTTGCAAAAAAGGTAATATATTGGGGGGTTATATTGTTGTATTTCTAATACTCATGGATTATTTATCTGAATTCATATTAGTACCTATTTTTTCTTTCATTTTGTCCATCTCTGCTTCATCTTGCTATCAAAATTTTCTTTTTGCTGCTTCAGATAAGTAGAGGGTTTTTTACTCCATGTCTTTAAGGAGCTCTGCTTTTCATTTTCACATTAAAATAGCATCAGAATTAACAAAAGGCTTTCGTTTTCCAAGATGTGGTGCATACTGTCTCAATTCACTGGTGCACTCACACTAAAATTTAAGTTGGTGTCTAAGGACTGTTGTTAGTACTACGTCTTAATAAATTCTAAGGGAAATTTAGAGACCCTTAGAATAATTTGGGAAATCATTTATGTTTTAACTTGTGAGAAATCACACCTGTTGGCTTAAAGTCTGTTATGTAAATTCCATATTTGAAGGTAGGAACTAAATATGAGCTAAATCTGTATCATATATTTAAAGAATATTTCCTTGCTTTTTTGTGCTCTATGCAAACTATGTGACTTCATTTCTTCTTTGTGATTAAATGTTGCCTCTAATAATGAATATCATACAGATACTAAATCTAAATAGATTGAAAAAAAAATCTCTAAGGAGTTTACCTTTACAATGTCTAACTAGATATTTTGGCCCAGGTCATCAGCTAGATCATCATAATATTGTTTCCCTGACCTTAAGCAAGCTATGACAGTTTATACATTCTAAGCACTTCTTGTTTTATTATTAAGAGATTTTACCCCATCCATCTTTGATAAACCCTATCCATTCTAGAACTTATCTATAAGTCATATTTCAAGCCTATAGCTATTTAATTTACCGTCTCTCCACCCCCATCCCCTTTTTAACTGTTTCCTTTAGCACTCCAAATATTCCTGGATACACTGGCAAGGTTCATTGATCAGCAACTCACCCAGCAAATTCTAATCTTCCATCAACAGCCCCATCAGTAATTGCAGGAATGCATGGGTAGGTATGAGGTATATTTCTCAGCTTGTTCAGAAAAATTACAGGGAAAATCGTAATTGCATTTATTTAGTTAAGGAACAATTAAATGTTACACGTGACATTCTATTGGCTTAAAAATACTGAACAATTGGGGTTGGATCCCACCATATTATTGTCGTGCTAATCTGAAGTCCTTTTGAGGTTTTAGAATTTTTCTGGAACACTGTACATTATGTATTGGAAAGGTGACTTTTTATATACATATAACAAATGTCTTTGTTTTTTCCAAAGAGGCCCATGAATGTCAAAGTTATCTATTCCCAGAAGAAAAATGTGTGGGGTTTCTCAACTGGTCTTGGCAGACTTATGAAACAGGTATTTGCTATGAAAAAATGGTTGTTAAAAAAGTGGTGGGTTCACTTAAAAGGCAGTGAGAAGCAAAGTCATGCCATGCCACCACACTGATGTAGCCTGGGACCTTGTGACTGTGAAATCATCGTAGCTCCCCATCACTATCGTGGCCGCCTCATGAGGTGAATTAGCAATCTTTATTCTCTCTTGCTCTTGCATACAAGGCTGGTTAAAACTGTGGGTCAATACAAATATTTAGATATCTAACTTGTTGATTTCAAAAGATGTGGACACTTCAAAATTGCTGAAAAATCCTTTTCCTTTTGTTAGCATGAAGAGCTTCCGATGCTGGCAAAGAAATAACTTCGCCTTTCTCCCTAATTGCTTAGTGACTATTTGTTTCTCCTCTCTCCTTTATGATTTTGTGCTTTAGATTCCGCTTTCTTGTTATCTATAGTGATCTAGGTTATGGTGACACTTTTCCAAGGTTCCATGTTTTCCTGAGAAATTTATCTTCTAATTAGACTTTTAATTTGCCTTAGGATTCTGTTCACAACACATCACACTTTTTTTCAGCACTGTCAGTGAAAAGTATCCAGAAAAGGCTCAAGGAGATTTATGGAGCTGCATGGCTTTTAAAGAGTTCACCTTGTTAAGAGTTTCACCTTTTCAGTGAATGCCCTGACTTATTTTTCGGCTGCCCTCCATCCAGTCACCTCTGCTCTTTTTCTCTTGTGATTATACTTGGAAAATAGGCAGTCACCTGTAGTTATGGGCTGCTGTTGACAGGGAATGGAAAGATGCAACAAAGTCCTGAATCTCCATAATCTGATAAAGCTGAACGCAAAGCAGTCTCATACAACTCTAAACTGCTTGTAAGTGGCACAGACAAATAAAAAAGGCAAATGCATCTTAGAGAGATCATTGAGAGATTTCATTCAGGTCCCAGAATTCAAGAGCAAAAATGACAGGCACCACTGTGATCTGAAGAAAATGCATCAGTTACTTCCTTTTACTTTACACAGATGTTACTGTGGGTATAGTTTACAGTGGAGGAATTTTCTTCATTTATAGTGTATAGCAAGAACAGGGTTCTCATTCTGTGCCAATGGATACTTTCCAGAATGAGGACAGAATCTCCTAACCTTTTTGAAGAAGGTTGTGTAGGAATACACTAGCAAGCATAATCATATCCAGAGATTGCAGGGCAGGTTTTTCCACCCTTTGCCTGAGCTATATGGTACATTTCCCTGAAGAGACAGTATCCCTGATTGCAAAATTGTAATACGGCTATGGTCCTACATGTGGAGTAAGTTAGTGTTCACTGAGCTAAGATGGAACATCCTAGTCCTTCATGAAATGCTATATAAAAGTATGATGGATGCTGAGAATCTCCCCTCAACGTTACTTATGCCCATAACAGAGACATGCTTAACATTTGAATCCTTCCCTTTATAAAATAAATTATAAGAATTCCTGCTGATTTCAGGGGTCACAGGTCAAGCTAGACTATAATGGAGAGGTGAAGAGAGATTATTCCTGTAATTTGGGGTCAGACAATTTGCCTCCATGTGCTTTTGATGTAGGATATGATCTCATCCTTACCATTTTTAAAATGGTGGCCTCTCTCTTTGTCTCTTTGCTCATTCACACGCAATGATTGTAATGATTTCTCAGAAAGTAGCAAGTGACTGCATGTAGTGGATGTTTTTTAACTGCTGTCTACAACAAATGGCCAATGTCCTGAAGACAATTATAGGTATCAAATGGAGCCTCTTGTGTACTCCTAACCTGCTCTAATAAATACACCCATCAGAAGTATCACCAATATCAGATAGACCAGGCAGCATGCAACTATTTCTGCCCTGTATTTCTATTGCACGGTGCTCCCACAGGATGTGCAGCAAAACCCTGTACACCAGTGTCAAGTGTTCTGAAGTCAACAGGATCTCACAGGAAAAGAAACAGTAAAAATATGATTTTTATATAATAGTGTTTTTGAAAGTCATGGTTTATTGATGTGTTTTTAATCTATTTTTATTTCCAGGTAATCACAGAAGAGGTGAAGACAGAAAATTATGTTTTAAAGTCCCCTAGTGCAATTAAATTCTAGCAGATTTGTTTAGCTTTTGCATAGGAAGGAATGTGTTATGTGTTCTTTTGTCTTGTGTCCATTGTTACCTGAAAATGCAAATCCAATTGCATCTCAAGTTGTGGGAAAACCCATTGGTTTCACCATAGTTTATCTAAGGTAGTGCTTGATTTTGTTTGATTATTAAGAGAATAACTTTCTTGATTATTGAGAGAATTGAGAAGCAACTTTCAGCAAATTGCCTTGAAGATTTCAAAAGTTATCGCTAGGTCAAAAAACGTTTTTTTATGTGGAGAGTGAGTGAACATAAATGTCTATGGTCAGTTCTGTGCCAGCCATGAGAACTAGACCTCTAAAGCAGAGATGCAGTGCCAACAAAGCATTTTTAGAAGGCTTGAAAGCCAGATCTCTAGCATGACCTTCAGGCACCACAGAGTCCTATGTGCTTGAAAGCATTTGGCATGGTCATGGCAGGTCTGCACATGTACTGTGCAGGTTAGTTGTGAAACAACTGAGTGTATGTGTGTGTGAGTGAGTGTGTGTGTGTGAGTGTGTGTGTCTGTTTGTCTGCATCTGTGTGTGTGTGTGTCTGTGTCTGTGTCTGTGTGTCTGTGTGTGTTCAAGAAAGGCTGGAGAAGCTCTTCAGGAAGATTTACCACCACTCATCTTAAGGAGGCTGATTCTAACACTATAGAATATTGCAAATTATTAATATTGTCTTCAGCCAATGGGCATAAGTGTTTGTGAAAAAAAGCAGTGAGAGGGGAAAAGAGAGAATGTTGAGGAATATGAGAGCATGTTTTAAAAGTCCTTTTTTCCCTTTTTGTGACTGCAGATACATAGCAAAACATGGGAATTGACTCAGTAGAAACACCTAGGACTTTTTTCTGAACTCCAGTTTGTCCTCAGATTTCTTTCAAAGCAGAATAAAAAACTATTACAATTTAGAGAATGCCAGTCCTTTTTTACCTGTATAACTGAGAGTCTCAGTGTCTGACAGTGAGGAGGAAGGTAATGTATGAAGATGTGCAGACACTTTAAATACAGAACAAAAATGAAATAAGACAGAAATGGGTATTTGTGGTAGTCCTTACTGCATTATTCTCATATTTGTGACTTACTAACATTGACAGTTGAAACTATATTAGAGAACAAGAAGGGACATAATTCAAAGTCAAGAAACTTGTTGTCTGTACCAGATTGCCTTGTTAAGTAAGGTTGAAAATGATGCTGTAGCTGGCCATATATTGACCTAAACATTTTGTGTACACACACACACAAATGTGGACACACATATGTGAATGTATTATTAACTATGAAATCATTACAGGGCAGCAGTCCTTCTCAAGCTGTTCTGCATGTGCCTTGCAAAGATGGTTAAATGTCATAGAAATTAGATTTTAACTTCTACCTGTGTGTGTAGTGAATAAAAGGAGCCAAGTTATGTTCCCTGGTTTGGAGGCTAATTAAGAATGTGTGCCTTACACCCATGCCTAAATTCTTTTATTCTTAATCTGTATAGGGAAAATCTAAACATGGAAGATGGAGGGCCTCTACTTAAGCGTTTGTCTTGATACTGTTTATTTTCTGATGTTGGTGTAGACAATATGAGGAAGGAGCATGCCAGAGAAAGAGAAGATCAAATGCAAATTTGTCAGTCAGGAAGTTCTACTGTGCTCCAGGGGCCAAAGTAGTGCAAATAGTTATTATAATTCAGACAGCCTTGCAGATTCCTCAGAATTTTCTGTCTTGAGGTCTGTGGTATTATCTGAATAATCTATATTCCTTCTGTGTTACCTCTAATGCGTGCTTTTCTCTAGTGCAGGCTTCTCCATGCTTTTAAAGTACACACACATGTCAAAACATTTGTAAGAAGAAGCTTTTTCACAGCCACTTAAGGACTTTTGGTGAAGGATTACAAAGTGCACCAATGCTGAAAGACCCTTTCAAGAGTAGACTGAAGACTTATTGGAATTACTGAAAGGTAGGGAGAACAAACCACAGAGCCAAAAGACACAAAATCTTCAGAAAGAACTAACATCCTTTAACAAAGAGATTAGATCCTCAGCAACAAAAATGGGAACTACACATCCAAATCCCTGACACTGTTGTGCAAATCTCAGTCAGAGAGTATATACGAGCCCCTAGGGAATGTGAGATGACAGTTAAGCAAGACATAAGGGTATACCATTTCCCCAAATAAGATTGTAGAAAGTTGTTAATCCTAAAATGGGGCAGAAAGATACCAGTTCTTGAAGTGTTGGCCTTACATATAAATTTCTACATTTTTCTAGATTTCTGTATTTTTCTTGCGCACAAATCACCAGTCCCATGTTTTTAAAAGCGATGCTTTCATCTAATCACTTTCTGTGCCTGCATTAAATTTATACCTAGCATGTACATGTGCAAAATTAAAGCCTATGTTGAGGAAGTTGTAACCTGCTTTTGCCTTTTGTTCTTCTCCATTTAGAGCTACACGTGTATACAAGCCAGAAAATATTTTAGATGAAAATATAGTCACTTTTGCAAATTTGGCTTATTATGTCCTATCAAATTATTATGTACCATGTAAAAATATTTGCAGATTTGTTAGTGGTCACAAAGCCTGTGTTGTTCTATGCTTGAGAAGGATTCCAATTAAATCTTTCAGATCCCCAGTTGTGTAGTGCAAAGAGTGATGTGACATTAGGTACAAATGTAGGAACTATCTTTGTGCAATGCAGTGCAATATCACTGCTGTATCTTGAACAGAAACTTAAGTTCAATTCAAACTAGCTAATGAAAACAGATTACATTTTAAACCAGCACTGCTGGGCTGAGACCATTGACTGCAAAGACAGATGCCATTTCTTGAGTAAATTCAGATTGGTTGTTTTATGTATAAAAACATTTTACACAAGGCATAATTAACGCACAATAATCTATTAATATGGTAGCTATATTTAAAATGGGTGGGTTCTCAGCTGGATAACTCAGCATATTTTCCTCTGACTTTATGGATTGACTAAAAGCCAGAACCTCTGGCTCTAATGAGGGGAAGTTGTGTCTAGAGAAATCCAAATTGTAAAAAAAAAAAAAAAAAAAAAAAAAAAAAAAAAAAAAAGTTTTACACTTCTTCATACTGATAGACCAAGCTGAGGACATTTAAGGAAAAAAAAACCTAAAACTAAACAATGAGGAGAAAAAGTAGTTTTAAAGTTGGTATCTAGTTACTTTCAGTTTCTCTGAACATTTCAGTAAAGACTAAAAATCTCTATGACTTAAAGACCAAGTTCAAGTGAAGTGCTCACATCCAAATGGTAAAGAAACCCTCACTTCACCTAAAATAAACTAACTAAAACAACAATAATCATGTTTTCAAACCTTTCTTTCCAATTAATATGTCTTCATGATTATAAAAAAAATCTAATTAGAAGACACTATTCCCTGAAATCTCAAGGAGGGAAAACTTTCATGTAGAAGAACTAACAAAAGTAGTAATTAAAAAATAAGAATGTGACACACTCAATATAAGGTCTAGCCCAATTCTACTGGATGCAATAGCATTGCTCTTGATAGTAAAGACAGAAGGGCATTCTTGCCATAATGTCCATCCTGTAACTAGTACCTCTCCATTTAATCTGAACCCTTCTAGATTCATGAGATTCATGGTATGATGATCTGGTTGTTGGTGGTTTATAATTTTATGACTCTTCCACACTGCCCTAAAGAGAATTAACCCACACATCCACCCATGACCCGAATATCCTTTCACTTGATGCTGTAGCATACAATATAAAGTATATGTTAGAAAGTTTATGAAAGATAGTTTTTATTAAATGATCTCTTTTCCCTCAAGTGGAAACCAATGAACAAGTACTTTAGCTCATGGGGCAATTTTTATTTTCCCTCTGTTAAATGCCTTGCTGTATCATAGGTGGTGCTAAACTGTACACGAGATTCATAAAGTAGTCAAATTTCAAGTCACTAGAAATGATTTTTGGAAGTGTTCCTTTGAGAGCAGATCCAAAAATCGACAGCTAGATGAACAGGAACAAAGTTGGCTTCCAGTGTGTAGTAAAACCACCGAAAAAAAATGCTGCTGTGAGAGAAATTGTTCCTGGGTAGAATTTAGCAGGTTTTCCTCCTACAGTCATCTAAAGCCCTCTGAAAGTATAGTCTTCTAAAGCAGAGGATTTGCACCCTGCACAAGTCATCACATTTGCATCTTGTTTCACAGAATTTCTCTTTAGAACCATCAGGCTTTGGAAGTTAAATGTTTTGAAGTCGTTTTGTGTAAAGTAGTTGTTAGTATAGTGACCACGCTTTTGATATGATCACTTCAAATGTGCACAGTAAATAATCATGTCTTAAATTATTCTATTTCTTTCTAAATATCTCTAAATAGTATCTACATATTTTTGTATCCACAGCAACTAAACCCTTTCAAATATATTTATGCATTATGCTGAGTGGATTGATCATAAAAAAGCATTTTGATATGGGAAAATAGGTACAATAGAGCAATTATCATAACCCAAGTAAAGTTCATATTTTTCAGACTAGATTCTTTTTCCTCTTGCTCCTTTCAGAAATACACATTTTAAAAAATTGGTTTCCTTTGGTTTGTTTGTTATTTCATTCCTAATGCTTCTCATCTGCCATCTAGTAAAGGTCATAGAAATATTAATGTACTTCCAAAGCAAGAGGACCAAAAAGCCTTGCTTTCAACATAGCTTAGAGTATGGGGATGCAAATTGCAAAAAATCAGTGGCCTGTATCTTCTCACAGAATTATTAAGTAATGAATATACCAAGTGAAAGAGAAATGTCTGTTGGGTAAACAGTACACATAAACAACTTCATGGTAGGAAAATTATATAAGAGGCAGTGGTGATCCTAGCTTGAAATCTTGAAAATGACTGGAGAAAATAAGGTACTTATAAAGAAGTCAGAAACCAAAAGCATTTAATAACTGGAAACTTTGATTTGTTTTACTGCAGATGGAAGCTTCTCTTTTTTGTTAAAACCCAATTAAAACCAGAAAAACATTATGAACATGTAGAGAATTTGTGTTGCTTTCAGAAACTGAGAGACTAAGTACGATTTACTTGGTGAAGTTTGGCAAAGCAGAGGAGAAAAAAATGTATAATTGGGATATTCCCCTCCATTGGTGGCTAAAATCTCCTTGTTTCAGGTCTCAGCATCTCTTAGCTCTTGCTGTCTTTTCTGCCACTGCAGCAATATGGGACTCAAGAAGCCTGACTTACACTTTAGAACAGGACTCTGTTTTCCGCAATGTGCAGGAACACAAAGCAGCCCTGCAAAGTATGTATCAAGCTATCCCAGAGGAGATTGCTCCCAAAACACCGACCGGACTGCTGAGGCGGGATGGCTGCTTATCACCTCCTGCATGTCCATTTGCACTTAGAACGTATAATTGCTGGCTTTGCAGTAAGGACAGAGGACACCCCTTCTCATGCAAATAGCAGTGTGTGACATTCAATGGCAGTAACTCTGTGCCTCATATCGTCTCTGAAAAGCACCAGGTCTGAGAGCATCCTTAGAAAATAGTCTGTAAAGGCTGAGAAGGGAAATAAGTTCCCAAACTATCCCTCATTTACAAAATGTGACTTTCATTGGAGCTTCTCAGAGAAATAGGAAGCAAGCCTAAGTGTAGTTGCTTATGGAACCAGACAAAACCATTGCAGCTGCTCTGTGCTCATTACTTGGTCTAGAAATGAGCATATCTAGAAAGTTTATCACATATAGGCTCTAAAAGTCAAAGGTCTTTAGGCATCCACATTCCACTGACTGGTAGTTTTGTTTGCCTGCAAGGCAACTTTGGAGCATCACTAATTCAGCAGCTGGTCACACCAAAGTGTCATAAGAGGTACTCCTGCTTATACTGCCAGACTCTGGTAATATCTGTCATATATAGACAATTTGCAGCCATTAAAAAGACAATAAACAGGTTCCATCTTTAGATAAAAAGCACTGTGTGGCTCCCTGTTCTCATCCTGTATGAAACAACTCTGTATATGTAAATTACATGTACACTCATTATCTTAGGATTTTGTCATGAACTCCAACATTCTCAGAATTGGAATAAATGATGAATGTCTCTTGGCTCATTGCTAGCTCTCAGTTTTAGAACAGCATACACCTTGCTGAATCCTGTAGTGTAAACCTTCTCTTGATATTTATGACCTCTAAAAACCCCATAGAACCCTTGCCCTACATCACCTAAGCTAGTTAACTGTTTTGTTGCTAGTATGAAATCTAACATTCAAATATTGCAGTCATTCAATAAAGGATGCATTTATGAAATCCATTAATTTCCTTCAACAAGGAGTTTCCTTGAGTATTCAATGAGTCCACTTCTTTTAGATTAAAAAAATTATTATTAGACTTTCTCAAAAACTGAACCAAGTTTCTTACACGGCCTTTACCTTTTTGAAAAAAGAATGTCCAGACTATTCTGCATGACGTAAAGGTAAAACTCTCAGCTGAAAAAGACTCGTTACAGCTTTCTGTCATATTCAGTTCACCAGTGACAGCCAGTCAATTCAGGATAAAAAGCCTACCCAAGATCAGAAAGAAGTCCTGTCCAGTTAACCAGGTACAGACCTAATTTCCAATTTACCTACATCATGCTCTCAGTTCTGTTAACTTTCATCTGCTACACACACTCCTTTAGAATGGGATAAGAGAGCCTTGCTTTGTAAAAACGTAAGAAAATCAAGGAGGAAAAGGGATAGACAAAACCTACATGCTCCTACTATTATTTTTATTGAAAGTAAAACGTGAGTTAGTTTCTTTTCCTGCAGGCTTCAGGTTGCTCTTGCTATTTTTCTGAATAATTCTAGCCCTAACCTGAAGAGCTATTACTGTGAAATCTCATAGAAGTTACTAGGCTCATTTACATTTTTTTTCTGACAACATTGCATGGAACAATTAAATAATTTGGGCAAGCAGTCACCCCAATCAAAATATTTTCCAGTTAATTAACAGACCAGATATCAGTGAAGAAAAGCATATAATTGTATTAGCCATTATCAGTTTGAAAGAGTAACTATGCTATCACGTACACAACTCAAATAATGACACAGCCAACAGGCTTTAGATCAAATTAATTTACATTTAAAATAATTAAAGAATAAAGGAGAAATTATTGAAATTACTGAAGATTTTGTAGAAGGCAAGCCACTACAGAAATGCAAGTGATCAAAAAGAAAAGCTTTAATGACAGTGTCCAATGACTTCAGTGCTATGTAAATCAGGCTGCAGCTTTCCAATGGCTAAAAATTCAGTGTGTGGAAGGCAATATATGCCTAAACCAGAAATCAGATGGGATTTAATTATTCAAATAAAAAATTGAAGTTAATTCTCCTCCCCACAATATACATCCAGCTGCACAATTGCCAGTACATACTGATGCTGCCCCTTCGGCCTGAAAGTTGCTGAAACACTGAGGCTGTGACCATACTGGTGAATTAAAATACCTCAAGAGCCATTTGATGGCACTTGGGTCAAGGAATAGCCAATATCCATGCTGTTGACAAGACTCCAAAACAAGGGTGCCACAGATAAGAAGAATTGATAGCTTCTACGTATTTTGAAATTTACGTCTGACACATTTTCGGGTGTGTGAAGAAGAATGCTGAAGCATGGAGCAAAAATATGCAGAACACCAGGCAAAAAAATTTAATAGTATAGCTAGTTATGCTGTATAGCCAGGAATAGTCTCCAATAGTGTTTCATTAGCACATATAGACAAAATGCAGAAATTTTCTTCAGAGCTTGTACAGTTACCTGATAATGTACGTACATAGGCCAAATGAAGTTCCAGAAATGAAGAACAATAAAAAAAACTGTTTCCCTGAGCAGCCTGTCCCCTGAGAACTAGGATATGTCCTTGGGAAGAAGAAATATGGATAGAACTCAGAACTGTGATGGAATAAGATGGCCATAAGCCTCAGAAAAGAATCATGGTATCATAAAAAAAAAAAATAGTTTGGAGAGGAGCTCTGGAGATCATCTGTATAAACTCCAAATTCACAGTGAGACCAACAGTGAAGAAAAAGCATTTTGCTCAGGGCCTTGCCCAGCTGGATTATGAAACTTCTCCAAGAATGGAGGCTCCATAAGCTCTCTGGGCAACACGTTCCTTTGCTTCCCAACTCTCCTTTTGAGCTTATATTCCTTGTAGTGCCTTTGTTCCTGTTTGTGACCATTGCCTCCTGCCACTTGGCATTGAACCTCACAGAAATATCTGGCGTTGTCTAATCTGTAATTACACCCTCCCATCTGACTCCTTTCCTTCAGGATAAAGTAACCCAATTTTCAAGTCCTTAGATGATATGATCCAGACCCAGAACCATCTCTGTGGCCCTGCTCTGGACACCCCTGTTTGTCAGTAGTCACCTCCCCTATCTCCAGGCATCATATGGTTTATCCAGACTACTTGAATCCTTTAAGCCAGGAGACTGATGAACTTCCATACCACATAAAGGAGATATGAGAAGGGGGAGGAAAGAAGGGAAAGTAGTTTACCAGTTTCTTTTTTATTAGAAAGATATCTTGTAGATTTTTTTTGTTGTGAAGGCTATACTCCTACTAGAAATAATAAGGTTTTATACAGACACAGTAAATCTGGTAATGTACATATGTCTGTGTGTGTATATTTATGTATATATATGTATGTGTGTATCTTAACTGTCTGGGTTAAAGTGGCTACACAGCAAGTGCTTCAGACAGCCCAGCTTCAGGTTTTCACCTGCACCTGCCATTCTTGCCTCTCTTTAGGCACCCTCCCCACATTCCTTTTGTTTAAATTAGGGATGTGGCTTTCCCTATGAAAGGAGGTTACCTCAAAATTTGATCTGCTACTTTCAAGGCTCTTGGGCTCTCTTTCTCTTTTGGCCCCAAGTGACTCCTCATTATATGAGAATTTACTTACTCACTGATTTTTGCACTGAGAGCAATATGGTACTTTACAACACTAAACTTTCCTTAGAGGCAGTTCCGTAGCGTGGATGAGATTTTAGCACAGACAGGGTGTCAGTTGACTTGCAACAACTAACCTGCCTCCATATAACACTTGCTGGCAGAGTGCTATGAATTTCCTTTATATCACCTACTCTTCACTCTAATTTACCTTTCAAGTGGACTAATGAAATGCATTGCTGCAGTCCATCTGTCTTTAAAAAAAAAAAAAATCAACTCACTACCCCAATTCTGCAGTACAGAATAACAGATAAAAAGAATCTAATATGACAGAGACAGGCTCCCATCATATTTGTAAAACTTTCCTAGGAAGGAAATCCTGTCAATTTTCAAAAGTTCCTCGTCTATCTAGACATTTCATTTAGACCTGTGTTTTTGTGTATAATAAATTGCTTCTAGTTGGCTGAAAATCATTTTTGGCTCTTATCTCTGTGATCGGTTACCCCTGCTGTTCTTTAATGGCCTTCACCTCATTATGCAACTAGTCATTAAAAGCTTAGTATCCAGTACAATGGTAGCTTATGTAAAGTGATCTATGAGAGCTTTATATAGGCTTACCAGCCGCAGCCTTAATTTTACTCATTCGTCTTAATTTTTTGTAATCATTTTTTGTAAAAAGGGTATAATGTCAGGCATGCTTCCCTGCGACTGACAGATCCAATCTAGCAGATAATTACCATAAGGAAATTGATGTTTTAGTGTGCAGGGGAGAATTTAATTTACTCAGACATCCTACAGTACAATACATTCCAAAAGATATGAGGATTTAAGTTTTTAAGAAATTAAATTTCACTATTTAACATGATTACTTATGTTGAACATCATTAACTAGCTTTTTTTTAACTGTTTGATATAATTACAAGAGCAGTTATGTGGTCTAAAATCCAAAGTCGTCTTTAAATAAGGGTTAAGGATCCATGAAGTACAGAAAAGAAGGTTGCATTCTTTCTCTCTCCCTCTCCAACACCAGCCTTCCAGCAGCAGCATTAAAAAACTCTATAGAGATTAACTGAGCCAATGTATGAACTATAGACCTTTTTCCAATGATGTTTTAATAGATACTTTATTATCAGTCCATTCCACCTCAACTCCAGCAGTCAGGAAATTTTTTAGCCTTATTCAAAAATACAAATCGCTTATAATATTTAAAAGTGATAAAACCATGAATGAGTTGTGGATATCCCAATTAAACAAGGAGATTAATTTATGTTTAATTTGGGGCATTTGATTACTTTAATTGATTTAGAATTAGATTTAGAATTTTGTGTGATTTAGAATTAGATTAATTTAATTAATCTCTATAAAAGTGTTTACTCTTAATGAGAAAGTATTGTTTCTAACATATAGCATGTGTACCTTGCAAGCAGAACACACAAAGCACAACCAGGAAGACCCAAAAGGTTGAGTCTTTCAAAAAATAATTTTTTTAATCTTGAAAAGCCCTCACATATGAAGGCCAGAAGCTTTGCTTGTTCACTAAACTTCCGTATTAATAATACTTGAACCAGATAATTTATTAGCCTTCTCTTTTTCTTATTTGTTTGTTTGAAGTTTTGCTAAATATTTTAAGACAACTTTTCTGTGTTTCATTTTGTCATGGGGTTGTACATTCAGACAACAAAAAATACAAAACTGCCAAGAGTGTGTGACAAATTCTTGTAAGATGCCAGATCTGTCAATAGAATTTGAATAGCATGTGCACAACTTTTGTACAAAAAGAGCTAATGCTGATTTAAAATATTCTCTTATGACATCTTTTCATTCTGGATTGAAGAGCCCTATCCAAAGAGAGAAAGCTCCTATCACATGATGTTCTAGGACTGACACTCTGCTAGGGGCACAGTCAGGACAAGGGATCTTTTCTTCCTCCTGAAACTGGAGAAAACTCATGGGCTCCTAACCACCCTTGGTCTGATGGCATGGTACAGAGAACTTCTGCTCAGGTAGCATTTTCTCTTATTCTTTATTATTTAAATATAAGACATTAAAGCCAAAGAAAGAATTATTTTAGTATGGATAGAATAAGACCAACTGTTGGTGCTTCAGATAATCTACTTGAAAATAACTTCTGTCTGTCTTTTCTTGAGACAGCTTTGTCAAAGGCATGCTTTTCATCTTTGCAGAAGAGAAGCTAAGAAACTGAAAATAGAAGGAGGGAATTATGTGACTCAGTATTATTTCTAAAATTAAATGTAAAACTGTGCCATTTTTAGTTACAACCAGAGATATGCAATGTAAAATGGAAAGAGCATAATGTCAGTAATGACATCAGTCCTAACTTCAAATTAGTTGTTTTTAAGAAGAACTGTGCTCATAAGAATGCCCCAGAATGCAGAGAAGAGCCAGTCAATAACACCAGAAGCACAACGGATATGATGACTCTGAAGGCACTGCACGTCACTGAAGTATACATCTCTCCAGGTCATGGCTTACCTGGGGGTGACAGCAAGGAAGCAAGAAGGAACAGCAGTGGCAGATATTGTCTGCTGGCATGCTGTCTTGAGCAATTTCTTTTCCAACTGATTAGATGCACTGACAATGTAAAATATTTCCTCGTTTTTTAACCATGATCAAGTTTCTGCTAGCAAAATCCTTCTACAGAATTTCTTAGTAAATTAAAACAGAAAAACAATAGTTAAAAAGTTAAAAAGGAATTATTTCACTTTCTGAAGCTTGCCAAAAATTTACCACCTTGTATGAAAATTCCTTCCCCTGAGAAAAGAAAGAAAAGATCTTGCCTGGTAGATGTTTGCCTGAGCTTGGCTTGTCTGTGATTAAGGCAGGGCCTTGGCATCTGAGGAGATGAGCAGCTGAGGAGGCTGTCATCTGTGCCAACACAACAAGGCCTTCCTCCCATAGGTGTTTGCAGTCTTTAAGACATTGCAGTCCTAAAACTTTCAAAATAAGTAGAGGAAAAATTATGAAATTCGGTGAGCCCTCAGTCAGTGACCCTGACAGTATTTTCTGAACCATTGCCTACCTTAAGCAGTCTAGACAGGAACTTGGCTGGTGCGTGACAGACATCCCAGCTGTGCCTTTGCCAGGCACTGCCATCTCCTCCCTCAAAAAACCTGATTCTCAGTAGGCACAGTGAAAACTTACATATTCAGTATCTGTATGAAGAGCAGTGCACACTTGTACACAATCATGCACATTTTTATTAGAGGTATGTATAAATGTATATAAAAGGATACATAGTGTCAAAAGTATGTACTTTGTACACTATATCTATACAAAAGCATATAACCCACATTTCAGCTGTTTACTAAAGCATGCAGATACATGGGGCTGTCAAGTCCAACACAGCAGCCTTTGAGCATAGGGGATATTCTGCTCTTTTACAAGACTCTTTTTATAATGATTTTTTTTTTTACACCATCCCCAGAGCTGTGAAAAAACAAGGAAATTTTTTTTAGTCTCTTTTGGGGTGAGGTTTATTTGGGTTTTTTTACACTGAGAAGTGTGTTTTCCTTTTCTCTTATTCTCAGAAGACAGTTCTACCTCATAATTCCAAAAAATTGTAGCCTCATGCAGAGGTCAGGCATGGAAATTTTTACCCTGAAGGGTAAAATTTGCACGAGCATTTTAGGTGGGTGACCAAGAAAAGTGGGTTAGAGTGGAAATTATTGCACAACATTGACAGAGACACGTAGGGGGATACCGTTTCTGTCATAGACTAGTTTATTAATGAGACCATGTAGCAGGGTATGCCGTATCCTCCTGGCATCTAGCAAAAACCCTGGCTTCCACTGAAACGTCATCAGCGACCATTTTTAAACTGGTAGGTGTTCTTGTCTTTTCTCTCTCCGTTTTTATTTGATTTTTTTTTTCTTAAAGAATGAGCAGTTTGATGTCACTGTTTTTAGTCAGAGAAGGAAAGATGACATCCCCTACACCTGTGCAGATCTGGGACCAGACCACCAGAGATTTCCCTAGGAGATCTGAGCCTCACCTCTCTGTCAGAGGTCTTTGAAGACCTGACGTGTCTTTAGAAGACATCAAGATATAGTTTACAAAACAATCCCACAAAATAAAAATATGTTGTCCAGGATATTCTTTGGCCAGAGCTGCATGTGACTGAGCCTGTCACTGCACATTGCAGGCAGCCATGGATATGTCTGAAGGGAGCACTGTTTTACATGGCAAATGAATTTTAAATGGAGATTTGGAACCAACGAGAGAGTTACCTCTCACTCTCAGGAGACAAGGGCAGACAGCATCTCATTTTGCTTCTTTATAAGGAGACAACAAATATGCTTACTCTAGGATAAGCTCCTGGAAATGACAGGCCCCCCTCCTGCCATGCCACAGCCATACACCCCACCCCACAGGGCCATGGCTCCTGGGAGGTGTTGGGACAAGCACACAACCCTGACAGGGGCATTTCATCGGCTCTGGGGCCGTACCCACCCGGGCACCGCGGCCCTGCCTGGCCTCTCCCGCTCTCCTGGGGGCAGCCATTTTGCAGCCATGACCAACCTTGTGCTGTTAATTCCTTTCCCTCCTCAGGGAGTTCCTGTAAAATGATGTCAGACCACTGACGGCTTTTTATGGGCCTGGCCCATCCCTGCACCCACAGGCCAGGGCTGCCCTGTAGGCACCCAGGCGGCCCAGGCGCCACCAGGCCGGCGGTGACCTTGCCCTGTGGGCAGCAGGTGAGCCCCGGCTGCTCCGTGCTGAAGCGCCGTGCCTCTGGAAAGCAGCGGGCCACAGGCTCTGTCCCAAGCAGCACAGCTCTCCCAGCTCCCCAAAGGTACGTGCTTTAAATTGTCTGGGTTTGGTGGCTTTTTTTAAGGTACGGGCTTGCAGAAAGCTTGCTTGAAAGTTTCTATTAAGTTAGCCTTAAAAAAAAATTACCCTGTAACGGATTCTTCCTTCAGGCTTTCTCTGAGTTCAATTCATTGTAATTCTGGTTTTCTTGTCATTAAGTAAACCAGTTTGATTTAACAATTATGTTTTATTATAGCCAAGGATGTCTAATACAGTAGAGGGTGTGTTGAGTTTTTCTCTTTGGCTGTGAACCGTGTTTGTTCCCTGGAGCCTCCCACAGCAATCTTGACCAGGAAGTGTCAGGCAGCGCCGCCATTTTCCGGAGGTGCAGCAGTCGCTGGGCCTCATTCTGTGAATAATTGCACATGCACTTAACTTTATCGTGCTAGAAGTTTCTGTTGATTGCTTGTTCCAGTAAATATGTACATAAGCAGGCCTACCAAATGGCTAGATAATCTCTTTTCCAGGTATTTTGACTTTGCTGGAGAGGAAGAGGTCAGAGAGAGGGGTGGCCTCCATGAGGCTGCAAGCTGGCCTGAGGGAAGAGAGCTTGTTTCAGTGCTAGGGAAGCTCAAGACTGGGACACATTGCTGCTTTCCTTCATGACATTATCACCACAGCCAGGCTGACAGACCTTTCCCTGCCATATCGTTGTCCCAAAAAAACCTGTAGAAGTGGAACATTCATCTGTGTCTATATTTGACATAGCCTTCATAAGTGAATCAAAGCTACTTTTCTGTAAATTTCTTACCCAAGGAAGAAGCAGTAAGAGATGATCAAGGTTTGGAGAAGTGCAGGAAATGAGCATGCTGACAGTGAGAGAAAGAGTGCAACCAAAGTGGTGAACCTTGACAACTTTGAGAAAGAGGGAGATGTGGCTGGAAAATAAGTGACTGGGGGAAGAAGTGGAGATGAGGGTAAAATGACTGGTGATGGCACGGGAAGGTAAAGTGAAGGGATGTGGATGTGAATGTGAGTTAAAGGGCTGACCACAAATACCACTTTGTCAAAGTGAAGGAGCAAGTAAGTGTCTGGGTGTGTTAACAGCTATGAAAGGGTAGGTTTACAGGCACAGTATGTAAAACTTTCTTTCTACTAAGAGCAAAGGCAAAATTCCCATGGCTTTATGAACAGATGGTCTTGGGTTTGCAGAAAACCAAGAAAATCTATGGAGAAATTTTTCTACTACTGAATTCATTGATAACCAGTGATTGCAGAGTCAAGCAAATACTGACCACCTGAAAACCCCTCACACATTATCTAGTAACAACTCTACCGATAATTTTAAGAATGTATTGTCCATCCCCCAAACTAAAACAGAAAAAGAATGAGAGAACAACCCCAATCTCACTAAGCTGTCTGAAATGCTATGAAGCTAGACACAGGAACTGGTTTGAAGTTTTCGTTTTTGTTTCTGCTTTGGACATTAGCTTGAAGAGGCAGAGGAAAAGGATATCATACATATAAGTACTAAAACTGGAAGAGAATGCATCTGCCCCAGTAACAACCATACTGTTTGGTGTGAACATCTGACGTAGCTTGTGTGTTTACTGTGTTCTGAACTCTGACAGCTGGAATGAGCAGTAGGTTGAGTACTACCTTGGTATTTTTAAGTATCCTTTTATTCTTTTTCACAGAAGTCTATAAGGAACTGAGTAGTCTTTTTTTTCAGGTGTGTGCTGTAGTTAGGAATAATAATTGTTCACCTAAACCGTGTGACTAATATATAACTTATTTGGATGTAAGGCAGATTTACAGTGCTGTGACCTAAAGTCTGGTCTCTTCTTCCAAAGACAAGACTTTAAAATGACAACAAAGAAAGCCTCCTCAAGAAATATCTATCTTAATTTAGCATGCTTACATGCCATTAAGTATTCTGATATATTTGTGTTAGAACTTTAGTTAATTGTGATGTGACCAACCAGTAGAAAGGCTGTTCCTGACTTCTGTGGGCTTGGAACAGACCATTTTGCTGGCAGATAGATCACATACTTAACCATGTCTGCACTGAAAACAGAGCCAAAGTTATAATATCACACTATGATACCAGTTGATAAAGAAGGCTGCTGAGCTAGTTTCTCACTAAAGTCACAGAATTCAGGCAGTGAAATCCCTGGAGCATTCAGTCTGCTGCAAGCTGTGCAAGTGAAAAAGAGTCAAACTAGTGGATTGGTAGCTAGATGTGAGAGTAGGTAGATAACTGCTTAG
Organism: Acrocephalus scirpaceus scirpaceus; assembly: GCA_910950805.1. Taxonomy (NCBI): domain Eukaryota; kingdom Metazoa; phylum Chordata; class Aves; order Passeriformes; family Sylviidae; genus Acrocephalus; species Acrocephalus scirpaceus. Next base: position 56,533,060 of record OU383773.1, read on the forward strand.
GATAGTTATTCCAATGAAAACTTATTTTTAAAGTGAATCCACCCTTTGTAACCAAATAAAGAAAAATATTTAAAAACTTACTGAAATCCTTTTTGCTTTCTATTTCTGCTACTACTTCCCTTTTATATGGCAATTCACTCATTCTTAGATTCACTTTCTTCTGCTTACAGCAGCAGTTTGAAATACCAGAAATTATCTGCCGTAATTTCAAAGAAGTTTCTCACAAGTGAAGAAGTAAAAATGAATAATCATAGGTTTTAGTTTGAAGATGTCTAAAAGCACCTGAAAATATTTCTGTTGTGAAATCAAGTGGACAGAGCTTGATAAGAGAAGATCTAGTAGATGTATATTTAGACGTTTAATATTTAGTAGCCACTGAGATTTCTCTCCAGCTTGGAGGCAGAGGCCCAAGTTTGGGAGACATCTTTTGACCCACAAATACTTCCCTAACCCATTGAAAATAGAACACAGAATTAAGACAGCTTTAGATACAAATTGATCTATGTCTGATCAGCAAGGGACTTTCTCCAGAGAAGTAGGTTTGAGTTGACTATCTGGGGATATTCGAGAAATGTCTGGATGCAATCCTGTAAAATGTGCCGTAGGATGACCCTGCTTGAGGAGGGAGGTTGAACAGGTTAACTCACTGTGGTTCTTCTCCCTTACCCATTCTGTGATTCTGTAAGACCTCACAGATGAAAAAACTTGCATTCTGAAAAGCCCTGTAAGCATTTAGTTACAAGTGAGGTTGAACTCTTTCTGACAAGGTGCTTGTCTCAAATCCCTGGTCCACATCTCAGTGGGCAGGGGGAGGGGTTTCTCACTGTAAGAAAAATGCCTCCTACTCTCCTATCTGGGTCTGCAGCTGCATTCTCCTCCTTGGCAGTTTTTGTGTACTCCAGACAGTGATTTTTGTGGGATATTGTGGTATGCACAGACTTATCTCTATGCATGTTGTAAAGATTTGAGTTCCCCAGTCAGAGCAGTGAGCTCTGCTAGGTAGCAAGGGGCACGTCTCAGTGCCTTTGTTCTGCAAATGTAGCTTTCTGCCTGTATATCTTAATTCTTCATCTAGGCACAGAAGTACCCTCTGGTATCAGGTACTTCTTGGAGAGATCCTGATTCCTGCTGTATGCTTTCAAGCAGGAACTAGGCTATGAATGTAGGATAAATATCCCAGACAGTGACTAATTCCAGTTTGGCACACAATGAGGAATAGCACACAGTTTTAAATATCAGTCATTTGTGTCTAACAATGATCATTTCTAGTTTCAAGATGACTGGCATAAAGGAATCTGTGATTCATTTATGGCAAAGAGAATCCAAGAAATATAAAAAAGACAAGAAAAAAAATATTTAGTGATAACTCATTGTGTTCATTTGCCTGCGAAAAAATTATGTATTTATACCAAGCACAAATGTCCAGGACCACCCAACTTCACAGCTGATCTAAACTAGCAAGGCTTCCCATAAAGGTGTTTTGATAAGCACCTTGCCATAACATGGGATGCAGGAAGGGATCACATGGAATCGAGTTTGCATCTCTGCATACCAGAGTGCCTCCATCTCAGCAGATCCCCTCACATCAGAGGAGTCCTAGGTTGAATTAAAGCCAGTAGAGTAGCTCTGTTGTGCTGTTTGTCTGGTGAAAGAGGGGCAGAGATGTGCTGTATAAAAAAAATTCTCCCTACCAGCAGAATCAGTCAAGCCCCGAGCAAGCTATATGGACTCTGCCCAGCAGCTGGGGCACGTGCATGATCACAGTTCCAGCTCTGCCTTGATTCAGTCAAGCTCAAGTACCCAGTGCCACTGTAACCAAGTCAGCAAAACGTCAATCGCTGTGCACTGTACAGATCTGCCTGGAGTCCAGGGGCAGCCAGAGGAAGCCTGTGCTGGAATCTCAGCTGTTATTGCAGCACTGCCAACCTGAGGCTGTCTTGGCTAAGTCAGTTCGTGCTAGAGGGCTCTATCTCCATATGCAAATACAAACATGACCTGTGAGTTATTACAGGGCCTCCATCCTACCAGCAATTCTGACTTACTATCAGCTGTTGCTCCCAGCCATACGCTCACATGATAAATACCACTGCAAAATCTCAGGTGTGCTGGAAACATTGCTATATCAGAAGGAAGTGTATTCTTTGTGTTTTCTTTATTCTCGTAAGTCCAGTGTGGAAGAAATCTAAAATTTCTGTTTCATCTGTGAGATTTGGCTTTCTTTTTTGTCGGTGTGTTTTGTTTTGGCAAATTATAGGAATAGAGGCTCTTGATGATGAATTCATCTTTCCTAGCTCTAAACACAAGTTTCTTCAAAATGCCTGTCTTTTTAAGATTGACTTGACATAAGTTCAGAGCTCATTCTGAACAGTGGAGTGTTTTCTTTGTTGAAGAAGAGAGAATTAATGAGGAAAAGCATAGCTAAAAGGCTCACTGGAACTTTTATCAGAACCCTGTCTAAATTTTAATAGCAGAAATCATTAAAAATTCTGCTACTTATTGAGAGTCTCACTGCTTCTTTTCAAACAGGCTGATATATTTCTAGAAAAATCTTTCCCACCATATTTTTCACATGTACTTCCTATTCCAAACTGAAAAGAACGCGGCACAGATTTCTTCTTGATAAGTGTGTGCACAGGCAATTTCCTTAGCCTCCCTTTTTAGGGAAATCTCTGCCTTTGTTTAAAAGCACATGTTCTTTGAGCAGATAGTAATTTACATTTTTGGGATGCCATCTGCACTTTATCTTGTAATCCTAGGATGGGATAAAGTACACTTAAATCTTGGTGTTAAACTTTCAGAACTTTAACTCACAAGAGCATCAGGCTGTTCTGTCAGTGAAAATTTGAGATTTTTCACCTTACAGGAAATGACTGAACTGCATCTGATCCTAGGGATTTGTAATCTGTTTGATTTTCTTTGATCATGCAGATAATTATTAATGATAACCAGAAGTAGAATCAACAAAGAAGTAGACTCATATCTATTCTCAGGGTACTTGATCTGAAACTGGCAGATTTAAATCTTGTGGACTTCAAATCTTCAAATATTTCATCTGTAGTTTCTTGGTAGTCTGTATTTATGATAGAAGAGCAATGAGAACCTCTCTCTTTGGACAATTACCTACCTCTTCAAAGCAGCTGTGTAAAGTAACTTCTCTCACAGCACTTGATTTCAGGAGGGGTGAAGGGACAAAGAATAGAATCTCATCAATTGAGAATTTATTTTATTGAAAGAAGGCTTTGATATTGTTATACATATATATTATATATATAACTATGTGTATATATACATATACACAAATGCAATTTCACAATACTTTAGACAATGCATTCATTTGCTTTAATTCATTTAAAAGTGTGAGTTAGTTCAAAGGGGATTTCTGTTTATTAAATGAAATTATATTTCCCTCTTCTATATGCTTTAGCATTCACCCTTTCCACCATAGAAACAGTTTTCAGTGTTGCGATTCTTCTCTTGCTAGCTCTCCCCCTGAAAAAAACCTAAAGCATGTGAGAACGCTTACTGTAAAACAGAGGTTTCCCAGCAAGATCACATTCAGGAATTAGGCATGCCTATAAAGTAAGTGTCTCTTAGTGTTCTGATGATCATTACTGCTGAAATGGAGGAAATTACTATATTCCTTACTCAAAACATTCCTACAAAGTCAAGCATGACTATCAACAGTACATTTATTCATGAAAAGAAGCCTAAAAAATGTAGGTGTTCCTCTTACATCAGCTTATATCCTGTTGACAACTCAAATGACACTAGGCCCACTTATTAGTTTCTGGTGGTTTAACTGACAACTTTTGGTCTCATAAATGTACTATAAATACTATCTGCAGCACAGCCTTGCTGTTCAGTGGTACACCAAGTGTTCAGATGGCAGAGAATGCTGTTTCCCAATGGGAAATGTGGCATTTGGCAATCCTGTATTCTGATTTCCTTTGAGGATATTAAGGAGACATTTTACCAAAGTAATCCCTGAGTAAAAAGCAAGGAACAAAATGATTAATACCAAAGCACAAGACTATAGAATGAATGCTAAAGTGCAGATTTTATTATATCTTAAAAGTAGATAGGGTGATTGCATACTTTTACCTCTATAGGGAAATACGTTTGTGCTTTCCACACATGAACTTATGGGAAAATTGCTTGGGATTGATTTCACGAGTTTGGAAATGAGCCCTGATGTTGAGAACTTTACAGCCCCAACTCTGAACTCACTTGGCAGCATGGATGTAGGAACCTCTTTGTCCCAGTGAAGTCACTTCTGCCAGTGCTTATAACACAAAGAGGGTTTGGCTCATAAAGGACAAATTGTGTTATAACAAAGTCCCACCGTAGGGTGAAAAAACCTTGGATTTGTTTTCATCTGGAATAGCACAGTTTGTAGAGAGGGAGAAAAAAGAACAGCCCAAGCACTTATTGCTTTTGGTTCCTGTGGAGGTATGCTGCCCCTCTCATGTCAGGAAAAATCAGGGAAATTATGAGAGACTGGGAAGTGCAGGTTTAGCCAATGTAAGATTAACATATTTGCTGAACTTTAACCTCATTTTTCTAGTATGTAAGTTTACCATGTTCCTCATTGCAGTGAGTTTAGAGTCAATCTTCCTTTACTCTTGGCCTCCTTCTCAAGAACATGAGGATTATGGGGCTGTGCTCCTACACCATCTTTGGCAGCCAGCAAATTGGTTGGTTGCTTTCTGCTAAAGTTGATGTGATGTAGGGATCACAAGATATATTAATTTCCTACCAGCCATTTTAGGGAATTCATGGCTGTATGTAGAAAAGGGCCTGAACTGAGAAAAAACAGAGGTTGATCCGAGTGACAAAGGAAGGTCAAGGTGGCATAGGAGGGGCTAGGTTTTGCAGGAGTGGAACATTTGAAGAATGGGAAATTTCATTCCAGAAGAAACAATGCTTCATGTTCAAAGAATTATTTATTTTTTAATATATATTCAACATTCTGTTTCTTTTTCATGATTTCCTTTTTCCCTGCCCACATTCATTAACAAAGCTTGTGACAACATAGAGTTAGTAGTTTGGGTGGTCTGTACATTTACCTCTGGAAGATTTTAGCCATCATTTAGAAGAATATATTAAAACTCTCAAGAGGAGATGCAGATACATTGCACTGAAACAGTTAAATGTTGATCTCAGAATAAGATATGAGACCTCAACCCCTTTTTTTCAGTCTCAGAATAATAGCCTCCCTGCTGAAGCAAACAGAAAATGTGTTGCCAGTGCAGATAAGAGAACCTTAGAGTACCTTGAAACTGTGATTCAGCACACTTGAAGTTACTACTGTTTTACAAGAAGGTGCTGACTCATTTACTAACTGCATGCAAAACAATCTAGAAGTGCCACTCTTCTTCTACAGAAAAATTTATATATTAATATCAGTAACAATCACAGAATCACAGAATGGGTCAGGATGGAATGGACTAGAGTTCATCTAGTCCAACCTCTGTGCCCAAGCAAGGTCATTCCAGAGCCTGTGGCATAGGATTGCCATCAGTTACAGTCATGAGCAAAGGATGGCCAGAAATGGCTTTTGGGAAGGCAAATGATTCCACACTTGCCAAAGGTGATCAGCTTGTGTCGAGAATTATCGACAACTTTCAGGAAAAAATCTGATCACTGGTCACAAGAGATGTGCTTGCTCGCCTCTGGTTCTGGAAGCTTGTTCTCTTGTAGTGTGATGAGGTAGGAAAGGGATTGATCAAACTTTGAATATTGTCAAAGGAACTGATAGAGACAGAGAGAAGGCAGTTGGAAACAGGTTCAAAGTTATTCTTTCTGTTGTTTCAAACTTTTTAAGGCAGACTGCTAGGTTAGGTTAATGACCAGTTTCTTCTTTCTTTTTTATTTCTTCACAGCAGCAAAGAGATAAAGATTGTCCCTGCAAAGAATTTGGTAGATGTCAATAACAATTTATTTGGAAAGGTTTTTATTGTGAGGCTTTTTTCATAAAAAATAACATGCAAACTGAAAGGTAATTTTGTTCAGATTTCCTAAGAGCGAATGCCCTAAAAATCTAGGAAATGCCAGTTAAGCAGTCCTTGGTACCTGGACAGTCAATATCAGATGACATAGCTTCAGCACTGCTCTCTGATTTTATCCAGCAGAAGTGATACTGCCCCCATGCAGCATATGACCACCCATACTGCAAACCTCCAGTTACTTCCACACATGTCCAAACTGACTTCAGCTTCAGTAATGTTAAATGTCATATAGAAAAATACTGCACAGAGTGAACACACAATGTGCCTAGAAGTTTTGAACTGTGTTCAAGTTGAAAAGCAGTGCTCTGGAGTCCTCCATCACCTGTGCCTTGCTTCCTGATTTCACACCCCCTCATGTATTAAGTAGCTTTTCAGCAATTTTGCAGTCTATCTGTCTCTTACTAAGGAATTTACTGAAATGGATGCCAAAGCAGCAGTATATCAAAGACCCAGGTCAAACTAGTATTGATATAACCTTCTCAAATCTCTCCAGGTGGAAAGAGATGTTGAAACTATCCCATGCTCCTTCTTCAAGAGTTTAGTAAAATCCCTTCTCTTGTTTTAAGTTAAACCACAGCAGGGCAGGTATGGAAACCATGAGCAATGATCAATTTGCAAATTGTGACTCTCATTCTTCTTCTAGATCACACCCAGGGAAACTGTCTCCTCAGCAGATCTGGGCAGTGGATTCAAAGTGCTTGCTCTGCATCTCTCAGGGTAGGATCTAAACTTCCATTTTCTGTATTCTAGCTGAGCAATTTATTTAATTTATTCAATGTGTAACATGAACCTACTACTGCCATTTGTGCTTTTGTATAGGACTGGCTGTATTAAAAGCTGCTGACATAAAGTAATATGAATCCCACCATGGATTGGCAGGAATGAAGCGCATTGCTGCTCAGAGAGATCTGGACTCCAGCAGTTGTAAGATGTGCCTGGAGATCAGGGGTTTGCCTGGAAGAAACAAAAGGATCTGTAGGGTTAGAGTTTGGTGCTGAGTGAAATGGATAATGAATGGGTAGCAAATACATGCTGGATTTGTGTGCCCCAGTGCCTCTTGTGAATCTAGCCCAAAGCTTTTCAGTACTGCCCTGCCAAAGTGCCTCAAGGCTGTCCAGCTGGGAGATGAGAAGCTGTGCCACTTTTTATGTTTTTTTCTTACAGTTCCCTGAAGGGTTAATTAGTACATAGAAATAATAATAATAATAATTCCTTGTTCTTTTTACAGGGCTTTTCATCAATAGAACCTAACTTTAGTTTTAGGGAAACTAAGGCAAAAAAGCCCAAATTCACACATCTAGTGAGGCTTAACACTAAAGGCAGCTTAGTTTTGTGTTTTGACTTTTCTTTGCACATGCCCCCAAAGTCTGATTTTGGAACTGAAGAATTAAAATTAGCCTGTGATGCACATTCCTGAAGACTTGTACAGCTAGAAATTAGAAAGACCACAAAATATTGCATAAAAAATACCTCCACTGAAACTGGAAGAAACATAGACAGCAAATTCACTGGAGCAGGATTTTATTCCAAAATAAAAAAATGCATACTCTCTCATGAGTGTGTATATGCTATATAATTGTTGTATAACCTTATGACACTACAGAGCTGCATGACACTACAGGAAATAAACAAGCACAGGACAGTCTCCATTGGAAGAGTTTCATACTCAAGTATTTGCACCCAGTCTCATCTGCACTTGATTTTCATGGATTCTACAAGAGACAAGACAATGGGGAATCATAGCCCTCCTCTCCATACTCAGGAGAGACACAAAAATATTAATCTGGTTTAAATCTATAGCATAGTGATTTAATATTTGGAGGTTTTTTTGGGAGGGGAATAAGACTGATTTGCAGGTACATCCATGTCTTCTTGCCATAATTTATTTTGATAAAAATTATTAAGCACTGATTTTCAAATCTGACCTGTAGCTAATTCCGCAAGAGTATGGCTATAACGGAGTTTATTGCACCATGCCCTTGGTCTTCTCTTCTTATGAAAAATTTGGAGTTTTATTTAGTTCTTCGCCCATCATGTAGCATTTCAATATTATCCCTTTAAATATGTGAGTCTGTTGAGGTTCTTGCACTGCTTCTAATTCTGCTGCCAAGAACTGCTCTGAACATCAGCTAAAGCCTGAGGTTTTTTAGGGTTTTTTTCTTGTGTGTCTGTGCCTTGAAAACTGTTAGTTACAGCTGCGTGGCTTCTGCACTTTGTTTTTATCATCTAAAAACCTAAAGATAGAGTGTGTTTTCTCCTCTAGTGATCTGCTACCTGGCCTTTTCATTCTCTCATCCTTTGAAAAGCTTCTGTTCTGCTTCCTCCTAAAGATGCTTCCTCCCACCTCTCTGGTCCGTAATTTCCCACTATACCTTGTAGCATTCAATCCAGTGCAGGAGGTATTAAAGCTGCTGTAGAAATAGGAAAAGCTCCTGCCATCTCCCCAGCTGTGGAGGATATCCATGAGGAGGGGAATTCTCTGAGGGAAAAAAAGGGAGATGGAGCTCTCATGGCTCCACCTGTGCTGCACAAGCAGAATCAAAGGATTGATGGAGAACCCAAGCAAATTTCATCTTGTTGGAGGAATATCTGTTTGAAGGGTAATGTGGTGGTAATTCAGAACACCACTTTGGCTGATGCCTTACTGTTGCCTTTTGCTCTTCTTACTGTTTTACATTGTCTCTGTGTGGCACTTACAGAGGCAAAAAATAGGTGTTGTTTGCAAAGAATTTCAAGAGCTAAAGTATAAGGAGTTCTTGTTTCCTGGAGATTAGTTTATACATGGTGTGGCACAACCATGGTAAGATCAGCTTATAAGAGGACAGCTGATCATGATTTCTGATTAGACATTTTTCTTTTTATTTCTTTAAAAGTTTATTTTTGACCCAGAGTTATATTTTATAGTTTGCATGCATTCCTAGAGAAGCCAGAATGCTATTGCAGTCAGGAGTGGAAGGGTTGGATTTTAAAGGATGAGTCTTCATAACCTATGTATTAGCTGGCCTTTGTCACACAGCTCACTGAGGTGATGCTGCCAAGCTGCTTGTTGTCATAGTCAGATTGTCTCTGTGTTCCAGAGCAAGTCTGTGCCTGATTGACTCTGGCACAGGCAGAATGTCTCTGCAAGACACTGTGTAGGCTTTTGCTTTCAGGAAAAAGGGTTGAATTCAGAGGCAAAGGCCCATAGCCTCAACTTACATAGGGCCAGTGGTTGGGTATTCTCAGAACCCAAGCCTAAGGCTCCTTATTCCTTGGTGTCACCTCACATAAATGTGTATGGATGAAGTAGGGGGCTTAAAGGTCCATGTGTAATGCAGAGAGGAAGACTCTCTAGATGGGAAAAGACTCAGCCAAGTGAGTACAGAACTCTCAATGGGAGCATTTTTGAGCTGAGAAAGCCATCACTACCAAAATTACCAGTATTGCCATGTTAGTTAAGAGTGAGAAACTAACTCCAGCAGTGCCACATATAGCTGCCAGGGTGCTGCAAACAACCACTGCAGTCCTTTTTTTGGCAACGTATGTGGTGTATGAGACAGGCAGTTTAGGAGTAATGTCTGTTAGCCAAGGCTATTTCCAGTGCAGCTGGAGGATTTACAAAGTGAAAAAAAATAATTATGGGGAAAGTAGTTTAAAAAAAGAAGAAGTATGTGGATTCCTGTTGCTGAATTATTAAGAATATAATTATTTATGTGCAAATTGTTCATTTCTGGTGAATATTTAGAGCATGGATTAGGTGAGAGAGATTGGCTGAAAAAGGAAACACAAGACAGGTGAAAAATTTCAAATTTTGAAACCTGTTATTAAAAGCTTTTGCTTTGTGGTGGGTTTTTTTTTTTTTGGATGGTTGTTTTGGATTTTTCCTTCTGTTCCTCAGAAGGAAAACAGTTTCTCAGTAAGGTCTGAAGCTGAGTGGTATGGCGAGAATTGGCATTAATTATACGACGCTTACAGCAACTGATGCTTAAGATAAAATTTAGAGTAATATGTAGTTTTTGTTATAACTACTATTTCCCTATGGAGATACTAAAACATTGTGTACATAATTAAAAGACAAGTCAGAGATGTGTAATGGCTCAAGTTTACAAGTGTACAGTAGATGAGGGTGTATTCCAAAGTATTTACACTAAAACTGTTGATATTTAGGAAGAGCAACTTTTTTTGAGGCAAGTCTGAATGTGCTCTCTTCCAAGCAGGATGTAATTCTCAGTGTTCTCTTCTCCCACCTTCTGCCTACAGAGATTGTGTGAGAAATGTTTCAGTGCCTTACTATATATAGTCAAGGCTTCTTACTCTCCTGTGGAGGTCAGTGGGAGGTGCTGAAACCGAGATGTGGGAGGAAATGAGCCACGTGGGAGTGAGCACCAGCATCCTGAACCTGGGAGGCACTGGGAAGAGATGGGTCAGCTTTGGCTGTCACATCCAGCAAACGTCTCAGTGGGGGTGCAAGGGAAAGAGTTGGTGCAAAAATAGTTGTTAATAGTAGTGTGGAGGTGGAGTGGGGCTTTTGCTTTAAATGAGAAGTTTGAGCTGTCTAAATGAAGCTGAGGGGAATGGTGGGACTGAAGGATGCCAGTAAGAGGAAATTGTGAATATGTTTACAGCTCCCCTTTGTGAGCTGGCAGAGTGTGTACTGGGACAATCTCCAAACAGGCTGGGTAGAAATGATGTAGGAAGAGTCATGTATTCCACTGATTTATGATAGGAAATTTCCCATATTGTCATATTGAAATATTTGTCATTACTGGATTTGTCTTTCTCTTGTAGTAGGTATTATTGTTATAATCTATATAGTTGACCAGACAATATTCCTCAACTCTCAGAACTTTCCTCCCCTCCAACTGAAATCTGGAAATAGAGAAAGACAAAAATTTCAAGTGATGTTTTGTAACAGTTTGGTGGATTGTTTTTTATGGTTTTTGGGGGATTTGGTTTTGGTTTGTTTTTTAGGGAGTTTTTTGTTGTTTTGTGGGGGGTTTTTTTGTTTGGTTGGTTTTGTTTATTTTGTTTGTTTGTTTAAAAATAATTTTTTAAAAAATTGGAAGTGTCAATCTGCACTAATGATTGACTCTTACTTGCACTGAGATCTAGCTTGAAGGGCTGAATTCTCCACAAACAGGTGCAAAAGAGGAGAGCCTGCTCCAAGCATCTCTCAGCTTTGGAAGCTCAGTGACAAATTATCTACTTTGGGGGAAAATGAGTGTGTGTTAATATTTCTTTAGATAGGGAGTTTTAATTAAAGACATATTAAACAGTGAAATTGCAGGGGAAATCTCACACGGCTTTGAATGGGACCTGCAATTTACTCTCCCTTTAGATGATATGTTAAGTCTGATGGCTAACCATGACCACTGAAAGGGATTAGAGTAGTTTCTATGTAACTTGGCATGCATTTTTCAAATTTTTTTTTCCCCCTCAGGCAAAGATTCCTTCTGTGAGGAAGGAATATTCATCGCCTAATTTTACAATGTGAAAATGCTTTTGTTCACAGAAGTAGAGCAAAGTGAGGAATTAGACACAAGTTCTCTTATGTGAAAAACCTTCCCTTGCTGTTTTTAGAACTCAATGAGCATTTGTGAGTTTGTATATGAAACAAGCTCCACTGGGTTGGGCAGTACCGTCTTCCAGCTCAAGGAATCCTACTCAGCTTTAGGATATCAAATAAGCAAAGTTTACATTCGTTCATATTTCAATAGAGCACACATGACTGTGTATAATCATTGGGTAGTTTTTGCTTTCAAACTCAATTAAATGAAAAAGGAGATGTGTATTAGACAAAACACTATGTTTCAGAATCAGAAAGGAAAAAATTGGGGTAGAAAAGAGGAACTATTTTATTAGGCTGCAACACGCATTCTTTATTTGGCATCTATTTCATTATCTCCTATTTCCTGATGATAACATAATGTCCTTTCTTTTCCTGTTACCCAAGCACTTTACAGAAGATGTGTTGCATGCCTGTTGGCAATCATGGACAATTTGACATTCATAGCTTCTTTTTACATGACATCAGTTCTTTTTCAAAATATTCCCACCCTCATCAGTGGAATACATCTCCCTCTTCTTGCACTGAAGAGCAGCAGATGTTACCTGCAACAGGTTTTAAGATCCATTTGTGTGCATTTGGACTGAGCTACCATTCTTGGATATTACCCTTTTGGAAGTCAGGGGTGCTCCTGGTGGTCCTGGGAACATGGGAAAACCTATGGCTTACTAGGTTACAAGGAAACAGCTCTGTTTCAATTTCTTCCCCAGGGTGGGTTTCAAACAGCAGATTTAGAGGAGCTGTAAGGCCTTCTGTAATCATAGTGGGTGTCTCATTGCTGTGTGAGCAGTCTGAGTACATTTTTTCTGTGAGACCAACAGACAGGTTCCCTCGCTCATGTCAGGTGTATTTCCATATGTAAATATAAAGCCAAGCTGACATCTGCTGTTAAACTTGCTGAGAAAGGTTCCTCTTCACCCTGGAGATTCAATTACCTTCCAAGTAGGGTTCCTCCCCTGCCATACAGCACACAGCTCCCTCTATATGGCAGGCATGGATCTTGGAAATGTCAGCATCTCTGAAATGCTCCGACTCTCATCTCCCACCTGGTGCTTTGTCGTGGTGTCTATCCTGGGCTCTCAGCAAGAGACAAAGATATGTTTTGGCAAGACAATACACCCACTCTCCTTTTCCACAGCCCTCTGTTTCACTGCTGGGAACACCTGCCCTACTCAGAGTGTCTGCCAGCACAGCTGCCTTGGCTTGACCCAGCCTTACCCTGAATCTTAACCTTTTGGTTTCAGATGTGTGGGTTGTAGCTGTAAGGATCCACAGCACAGAGATTTCTTTACAGCTTTCTCATAGTACCAACCTGATGGAATCATCACTTCTGAGGTCAAAGGCAGGACCCCCAAAATTATTACCTGAACCTATCCCTCCCTCATCTTATTTTCAGTCACCCTGCAAACACTCAGTATCTCATCCTCCCATCCCAAATGGTCATCTTTGGGGTAAGAGAGAAGACACAAGTAAGTACCTCACCAGTGGGAGCAATCAGTGACTTCTTTTCAATAATTTGTGGGTTTGGGTCAATGCAGGTCCACAGTCAATGTCAACATTTTATGTCTGATGAAGGTTTTCTGAGTTCAGTGATGCATTTTCTTTTCAGGTTTGACAGTTCATTCTGCAGGGACTCCAGTGCAGACTGTGAAGTAGTTAGATTTTCTTTGCCACTTCCACTCCTGCCTTATGTCCGGGCATTTTTTCCTCCATTTTTCATTATATATTTCACAATGAATATCCTGAATTGGGATTGTTGCACATATGTTCTTTGTTGACATCCATTTGCTCTATTACCAATGCTGCTTTTTTTGTCTGGACTGAGCTAGTGGCTTTGAGGGCTTTTTTTTGCAATTTCTAGACCCATAAAGATGAAATTGTTACTTGGACTTTCTGCAGAGTAAGGCTTGTTTCTTCTATGACTTTATTTTAAGAGAAGTCTTGTTGGTGCCTCCAACAATACTGAGTAGGGATCCATGCAAATACTCAGGTATTTAACAGAAGAACCTAGTCTGGTTTTTTAACTTTGGGTTTCAGGCTAAAGTAACAAACCCAAAATCCTGAATTTCTCAGATGTCTGATTCTACCAGTGGTCACAGCATCGGTCAAACACAGTTACAGGCTATCCTGCTTTTCAGGCACCAATCCTAGCAGCATTCACTGCAGAACTGAAACAGTGGTTATTTAACTTCCAGCAGGCCCTCACCTGCTGAAGACCAAACTTTGTGTAAAAATATTTTGAAGAATTAATATGTGGATATTAGGTATTACTATGCTGAGCAAGAAGCTGATGTACCCAGAGCCAGAGAAAAACTATATCTCATCTGTAATGTATAGAGTATCTATTAATCAGCAATGGTTCCTGAATAGCTAGTAGGCAGAAGTCAAATATAACCACGTATAAAAATTCTACTTCTTTTAAGTTACTTTCAGGGAGAAGCTGAGTTATACATTTGCTAGGGTAAGTCCATGCTTTTGTTTTGTTTATGTAGATATTAAGACATAGCTTGTCCCTTATGTTTCTTATCAAAGGGAGTGACTAGATCTGAGAAGCACTTGTGTGGGAATGTGGAGAATTACTTAAGATCTTGATTGTTTTTCCAAACAGAAAAGAAGTATTCCAGGGAAAATAACTTGTATTCCATAGATGGCATCGTATAACAGTATCATATCACATGTCAGTTGAACTACCAAATTATTCAAAGTACCTTCTAGGGCTATGCTTTTTTAAATTAAGCACCATATTCAACAAAAAAACCCAGTTTTCCTCCCTTATGATTGCAAAATTTGCAGGGTTCCACTCATAATCTTACTGCACGTGACATTTGCAGCGGTTCAAAGCATGAGGTCTTAACTGAGGGATGTTAATGTCAAGAGGATATGTATGATAGAAATGTCCTTTTAAGTGCATCCAGCCCTTGCAACCGGGGCAGCTTTCATGTGTCAATCCACTGTTGGTTCTTAAAGCAGCGAGTGTGAGTTTGGGATGATCTGGTATAAGAGCAGAGACTGCAGAACAAGAAATTTCTGTCCATTGGAGTTTTCTGTCTCATCTGGAACATCTAGTGCTTCAGTGGGTAGGAAATACTATGGCAATAAGGAGGCAGAGGAGAAGGTCTCAAGCTGCCTACGCTTTTCCCCATAAAAGTACACCAGCCTAGTGCAATGATGGGAACAGAGGAGACCTGAATTAAACCCCTTCTGTCCCTTTTGAACTGTATAAGCATGGATCTTTGGCTAGGGAACCTATTGTATTGAACAGTGAGCAGCTGCTGCCGATATGCAATTGAGAACTGAAGTCTATTTAGAGAAATGATTGCTTTAGTTTCCAAGATGCTCCTGGAAATAGGGTCTAAATTTCTTATTATAATCTTACCTGGCAAAATACAGTATGTTCTAAATAATAATTAAAATTCTCAAATGAAAAATTCTCAAAGAAAGCAGGTCAGTCTTTTGGGTTTGTAATGGCAAAAAAATAGGAACAAACAATCCTCTTGTAAAAGGGAGAATATTATTTTTGTCCTATTCTCTCATCAGAGTGAGAAATGGAACACCTGCGCTCATCCTCTCTAGAGTAGTGCTTGGGACTATTTTTCACTAGGAGTATCTTTCCTTCGAAAGAAAAATGTCAAAAACAAAGAGAAAGCATTTGGATACTTTTGTTTTTCCAGCCCACCCCACAGGTTATGATGTAGAGTGCTGTATTGTTTACATTTCTCCAGATCAACTATTGCATTTTGATTTTTTTTTTAATTGTTCCTTCTTAAACTGTTTTTTAAGGGATAGTGCTTCTCAAACACATCCAAAATTACACTAAGTTTTTTAAAGTGTCAGCAGCTAGCAGTTTCTTGCCTCTTGCTGTTAAATGCCCATGCTCCTTTCTTCTGCTGATGATCTTCACAATATTTTTTCAGAATGGTAGAGCTGAGAGTGCACACAGTGAGGGAACACAGGTAGGGCCCTAACTACACAAAAAATCCTTCATCTGAGTATAATCTTACAGTCACTTCCTAAGTACTATCTAATATTGGGAACCAGGACATTGGTTAAGAGGTTGCAAATTCTGAGAATTCACCTCCTGCATTTTGTAGTTAAGAATTTCTTCCCTTTTTCTTTTAGTGCACAAAAAAAATTTTAAACACTTGCTATCTCCTTTTTAGTTGTGGCAGCAGGACTAATAATCTTTTCTAAGATTCAGCTGAAAAATGAACTTTCCTTACATGGCATCCAAGTTTTGAACCAAATGTAGATGCTGTTATTTGTATATCAAATAAAAATAGATGGCATAGCATTTTAGGACTTCTCCTCCTCCCTTTTTATTTCCTTTTTCTCTTCCTGTTCCTATTAGCCCAGACGGTTTAGAACTGAGAAATGTAGGATTAAACCTTCAACACATTATTTATTCCCACAACTTTTACTTTGCTTGCGCCTCTGTTCTTGAAAATCTTTATTTTTAAATGAAAATTCTACAATGACTTCCCAACAATCTTCTCTTACTCTGAGTGTTCATGCAACATTTTCCAGAAGGTTCCTTTTCCAAGGATCACTCATTGGTCTCATGGTTTTAAGCTGAAATGAAGTCTTGTGCACGATATTTTAAAAAACACTAGTTTTGATGAGTGAGATAACAAATGTTCAGCCTTTATCTCTCAATCCTCTGGCTGATGCCATGCAAAGATGTGAATATCAAGGAAGAGAGCCAGCTGGGCTTCTGCCTCACAAAGCGTAATCGTTCCCTTTGCTGTTTATCACACCAAGCACCACACTACCATCTTCCTCTGTGAGGAGCCTCCTATGTGCTGCAAGCTGAACTCTGCAGCTGCCAAGGGGCTTTTGGGGACTACTATACCATCCACACTGAAAAAATAGCCTCCCACTGCAACACATCTTTTTTCTGTGACACTGTCTTGGGGAACTACAGTGACAATTCCTCTTTAGGAATATATCATCAATGTTCAGCATCTACAGAGCTCACCTGTGTTGTATCACAAAGTATAATTAAATTATTGGAAAAAGAAAGGGAAACAGAGAATAATTGATAGCACATTTCTGTGGGCCATCTATTTTCTTTGGGCAAAAAGAAAAAATCTTTTTTTGAAGGGGAATCTATTTTCATGCCTTACCTGTTCTCCACCAATGTACACAGATAAGACAGATGGCTCACTGTCTATTTTAAAAATTGCTGGAGAAGCAATTTCTTTTGTGAGTGAAGTTAGTCTTCCCAACAACTGAAGAAGTCCAAGCCTAGACAGGATTTTCCCACTGTACCCAGGTCTCCTTTGCCTAAAAGGGCTAAAAAAAGAAATGTGAGAGCAACTACATGTGTAGGTCTCCCTGAACAGCAAAATTTAAAGGGAAACAGGGTCTTAAACTAGTGGCAGGAATATAATTTACCAGCTCTCTGATCTCTGCCTAGGTTGAAATCTGTTAATTTACCAGGCATTGAACCTGTTCTGTAATTTTTTATTTCCCGCACCAATATTTTCTATCTCAGCTTGTTGGAGTGCATTTCAGGGGTGCCTGGATGAGTGACAAGTTACATCAGCCAGCAGTGAGAAATGTGGGTGATCAGCACCTCGTAAGTTTGGAACCTTCTACCAAGACTTTATTGGCTGGAGTCAGAGGGCAGGGGCAAAGCACTTTGCCCACAGGCTGACTCAGAGTTCTCTCTGCTTTGAGCAATGCTGACAAGAGGCAGAGAGCTATAAATTCATGCTGTGCTTCACAACCCCAGCAGCAAAATTGCATCAGTTTATTTGTAACTTAAGAAAGAAGACTCAAGAGCAGTTAATGTATAAGGAAGCTGATCTATAATTACCCCAAGAAGGAGTTTGAAAGCATTTTTAGTAATATAAAATGTAATAGCAGTATTACATAAGCACATCAACAATCATACCATCTCTAAATGGTTGCATACTGCCTCTTTTGACAGCTGTGGTAGAAAATGGATCACTGGATGGTCATGAAATGAATATTTTCCCTAAGCAGAATGGAGAGTTTTATTACCCTTATAATTACGTGTTTAGCAGTCACTTATTAATTTTTTTTTTAATCCATGAGTAATAAAATGGGCCTGTTTATTAAATAACATTTTAATTGGGTATCATTTTTAACATGTGCCAAGCTCTTAATGTTTTCTCCTATGCAATTACTTAGATAAATGCTTTTATTTCTGATAACTCCATTGACTCCAAAAGACAAACAAAGCCCTCTCTGGTATACAGCCCATCTAACAGGCTCCAGATGACTTAGTTTCCCTCAAACAGCTAATTTTTAATATATTGCAATAGAATATTGCTTATTTTACTAAATCACTTTCACAGACTCCTGATAGGTACTGTGCATTTACAGCTCATTTGAATTCAAATTTAATATTTTTGCTCAGCTAAATTTATTATTGACTGCACTGGAAAGCTTGCATTTAATTTTTTTTTTTTTTAAATTTTACATTTTCATTAAAACACACCTCAGAGGCAATGTTGACAAATCGTTTTGCAAATGTCTGCATACTATTTGTCCATGCATAAAACTTGTTTAAAACATTATGAATGTTGATGTAACAGTGAGTAAATATTTTAAGTGTTGATTTCAAAATAGTCATGATCATTCTTTTGTGTCTACAATAAAATCTGAACTTCAGAGGTGGGGGAGGTTGCTTGGTTTTTTCACTCTGCTCCTATTTTTTGAAGTAGGATCAGCATAATCAGGGTGCCTCCTTGTTTACATAGACATATCAGCACAGTTTCTTATTTTGTCCTGAGACTGAAACCCTCACTCTGGTCAAAAAGAGAGATGGCTGTCTTTTCACTAACACAGAACATGAATAGATCAAAGACCCTGTATTTGTGCAAGTAAAGCCCTATTTGGCCAGGTAGTGCACTTAGCTTTGGTATAGATATTGGGCTAATGAAGTATACATTCTGGCAATAGCACAGGACCTACAGATTATTTACCCAGTGCCAGCTGATTTTAGTGAGCCTTTGCAGATATCTGCTTGCCAACATTTTCACTCTTATTCTCTAAATACATATTTTCCAGATTTCCTGTTTTCTCTCTAATGTTTTTTAACCCAGAGGTTAAAACTGGCCATGATACACAGCAAAACAATTTATCTAATAAGGTTAATTTTCAAACCTGGGCTTATATTTAAGTTTTCTTTGTCATTTTTAGGATGGTGAACCTTGTGTCCTAGACTTATCTGGAATATTTGCCTTTCAAAAGTCAATGCAGCATCGCCAGGAAACCTAAAGTCAGTGTGAAGTATTCATGTATAAGGGAAGTCCTGTGTTCCCTGATTTTTATGAAAACATTTTATTTGGAATTATTCTATGATATGGTAGTTACCACCTTTCACTGGAATGCATAAATCCAGTTCAAACCTAGTTTTGAAGGATGATTGAAGCAAACTAAGGTTTCAATATGACTTAAGAAACAGAATCTGTTTTGAAATTAATGTTTCCATTCACTCAGAGGAAAAAAGGAAGAAAATAAAAAAACCAGCTGAATTTGATTGAGGACTGGTCTGCAGACTGAACTGATGGCTTGTCTGCATGTCAGATACATGAAACAATTTGCAAAAATTGAGGTGTTTTCCTTGTTTTGTGCTCCAGACCCTTATTCCTGCAGCTTGTTTCTTCTCCGTTTTTTCTTGGGTTGGGTTCTAGTCAGTCTTGGGTAGTCAGTCTCACCATTCCTTATGACTTTGCTCAAATCTTCTCTGCTTATAGTTATATACTGTACCATGTAGTAGAAGCACTTTACACAATAAAATTACCTTTGATTCTTACAAGAGGATAATCCTTCGAACTAGCATTGCTTTCAAGTGAAGCCTTGGCTATATTGATATTTCTGTGTATTTTCTCCCAGTTTATCTCATGACAGAGCAGGGTGGAATTGAATGCATATTTTTCATGTGGTTAGAAATGAGATTTGAGATCCATGTCTGGATCCTGGGGCTTCTTTGGCCTTTTTGGATATTCTGTCCAACACAAAGATATTCCAGTCTTGAATTAAAAATGATGATTTAAGAAGTTCCCTAGACTGCTGCCATTTAGAGCAAATATTATTGTCTCTGTGATGTGCTGCCTAATTCCTAGGAGTAAGGAAAACACCATCATATTGTCCCTGATATTGTCAGAGCCCTTTGGAAGCTTTCTAAATTGACTTAAATGTTAATCAACCTTAGTATTAGCTGGGAGCTGAAGTGTCACTTGAGCACAAAAGCCACAGACAGTTCTGGGCAGTGTTGCTAAGCTTCTGAAAGCCAAATTCACCAAGGTCATTGCATGATGAGGGAAACAACTCAGCTCTGCTCATAGCTGTTTTATGGTCCTTTTCTTCATCCATTTCAGCTGGGAAACACAACTTGATATTTGATAGTCACAGCCCTGAAATCAACTTTGATAGTTTGGTTTTACCTACAGTGTCTGCTTTTTTTTTCCTGATAAAACACAGCAAAAGCTCCTCCTCTCACCCTTTTTCCTGCTCTCCCCACACAGATTTTTATCTGATCGTCCCTGTTACAGCTCTAGGAGATCAAGGCTTAAGGTTCCCATCTGCCTATGGAGAAGAGTCTGTATTTGTAGTAAGAGAACATGATCATTTGATTGAGCTGCTGGCGTATTGGCCATTTGGGGTAATGCTGTCTCTGTCTTTCCTATTAAAACCCAACAACTTTAATCAAGTGGGGAAGAGGCTTGAAGCCAGGTCCTGTAGCTGAGCGCTTTTCCTGATTCCACAGGAGTGCACCGGAGATGCAGGGATTCAACCAGCAGGGTGCACAAGTAAATCCGAGTTTGCTCAGGCAGAGGAGGGAGATCTCTGTGGATGCACAGTATGTATATGGTCTTTAAGTGCTGGCTCGGGGAAAAAAACCCACTAGGGAAACATAAACTGAGGAGCTGCCAGATGTGGTGGGAGAGGAGTCTTGATTTGAGTCTGGATTGTTCTACTGAGTTATCTAAGCATATAGCAGCAACATAAATGCCAGTCTAAAGCCTTTTGTGCATCCGCTTCCTTGACAGTTGGGTCTGAGGCTTGGACCCTGCCTGTGCCTGAGCTTCTTCTTCCTCTCTGAAAAAGCCTCCTGATGTGAAGATTGCCTTATCATGACAACCTCAACTCAACTGAGTGTTTGGAGACATTCTTTAGATGAGATAAGTTTCCTTTTTGCATGAAAAAGAAAGAAAGAAAGAAAAGAAAAGAAAAGAAAAGAAAAGAAAAGAAAAGAAAAGAAAAGAAAAGAAAAGAAAAGAAAAGAAAAGAAAAGAAAAGAAAAGAAAAGAAAAGAAAAGAAAAGAAAAGAAAAGAAAAGAAAAGAAAGAAAGAAAGAAAGAAAGAAAGAAAGAAAGAAAGAAAGAAAGAAAGAAAGAAAGAAAGAAAGAAATGAGGAACACTGGTGCACTAAGGATTAATAGAAGCTTTTCTTCTTAAACAGTTTTAAAGTCTAAGAGACTTGCTTCTATGTCTAGCTGTTTGGTTTCGAGGAGAGATGCAAACAATGCTTGTCAAACGTGACTCTGAAAAGACACTGCCTTTTTCTGTGGTGGTACTCCTCAGTTTCCATTGCACTGGCTTGTCCTATTTTAAATTTGTAATGAAAGAAAAATTTCTAAAGCTGGTAATCATTCGCCTTCCTTGTATAAAAACACATCTTGTTTTTATCATCAGTAACCTGCACTACACAAGAGCTCTGACACATACATTTCAGGATAGATTAGGAATTGCCTGCTCCATTTGCATAACATTAAAATCACTGTCTAGATACACAAAATAAAATGAATACCTTCCTCATTCTCTAGTATGGGCTTGCATGAAAACGATTTTACCTTTTTTTTTTTTTTTTTTTTTTTTTTTTTTTATGAAAGCAACAGCCCCTCTCTTTATTTAGTATATTGGAAGAGAAGGATTTGATAGCTGAGTGAGAGGATACCTATATATTTCATTTTTCTTGGACAGCATGCTTACTGCATTAAAAAAAAAAAATGGGGTAAGGGGCAGGGGGGAAGTGTTGCAAAAAAGCATATGGAGAAT
Source organism: Acrocephalus scirpaceus scirpaceus (assembly GCA_910950805.1). Classification (NCBI taxonomy): domain Eukaryota; kingdom Metazoa; phylum Chordata; class Aves; order Passeriformes; family Sylviidae; genus Acrocephalus; species Acrocephalus scirpaceus. The sequence continues at coordinate 56,554,645 of OU383773.1, forward strand.
GTGACAGGCTGGCACTATCTGAGTCCCCATCATTCCTTGCAGCTGCCAGAAGCCAACCGCTCATCTTTCCAAACCACAGGCTCATGCTGGTAATGATATGATTTCCTCTATCTTATGTTTGTGCTTCAAGAAATGCAACCCTCTCAAAACTCCACATACTCATACTCAAGGTAGCATTGGCTTCTCTCATCCTACTAAAGTGATTCTTGCAGTGGTGGGAAAAGGATCTGGAGGCTTCATCTTCTGTCCCAAGCAGTGCTCACAATCATTCATGTTTTTCTTGATTGCTTTGAGCTTTATCCTCCTTCTGACTACTAAGTAGCGCCCTCATCAACTGAAAAAAAAGGAAGGGAACTTCATAAAATTTAGTTTCATACTAGTATAAAATGTTTAGTATTTCACTTTCTTGGGAAGGTAAAAGAAAAATTGAGATTTTTTTGTTGTTGTTGCATTTATCATCACTGTTCTGTGTTGAGGGCTTTTAAAATGCTGACTCTATGTCTGTAAGTGTTGGAAGCAACTGATATCTTACAAAGAGAAGTAAGGCTACACTGGTGTTGAAAGTATTCATAGTCACTGATTTCTTATAATTGGAAATAACTTCCAGTTTATTCTTCAAACAACCATCTTGTAATCCACATGAAGCCTTTCCCACTATATTACAAGTATAAATGTCAGCCTTTCTATGCCTATTAAAAACAGGCTGTTGTTTTTAACTTTAAGAAACCTTAATTTTGGTTTCCTCAAGGCCACAGAATGAGAACTTCAAAACAACAAAGGAAATGGTAGATCTGGAGCTGTTCTCAGTGAGGAGCTACATGGGTGAGAGCAAAGATTCTTGTTTGAAAAAGAAATTGCTCAGTGGTGGAGGCAAGTTGCAAAGGCCCATTGAATAGCTGAGCTTACATTTTAACAGGCAATAAAGATTATGGTTCAGAAAGGACTCAAAAAATCCCCTCAGATTCATTTTTTTTTAAGTGATGGAATGAATTGTGAATGAAGGTATCTAGGAAAAGATTCCATTTGGTTAAAGGGGCAGGCAAATATAATGAACCCTCTATCCATATTCTGAATGATCATGACTGGAGCTTGTCATGATAAAAAAATATTTTATGAGAAGGAGTATTGCAGTAATCAAGACACAAGGGGATGAGAACCCAGAGTTAGCTGTTAATAAGTTCTGGATGTATAGAAATAGTTTTCAAGTGTTTGAAATAGTCTGCATGTGAAAAACATGAGAGAGTTCTGAGTTCAGGATGGGGTTTTGGGTGACAATGTGAGAAAAGAGGCAGGATGCTGATTTTGCATACTATTATTCAGAAGGAGGTAGTGGTCAGAACCCAAGGGAGAGAAGTGACATCTTGTTTGGCACTGTTGAACTTGGGCTTAGAGAAATATTCTCAAAGGCATGTTAGAGAAGGTTGAATTTTCAGTTTGAACAGAAAATTACAGAAACCAGACAGTCCATCAGTTTGGAATTGCTAGCTAAAACTTTAATTGGAAAAGCACCTTACATCTTTTTATTTTGGAGGAGGAGTGTGGGATGAAGAGGTCTAGGACAGATCCCAGAAGTCTGCCCCACCCAGAAAAAAAAAAGGTTAAAGAACCAGAGGGACTTCCAAAGATCATAACAAAACTAGGAGGAGAACCTAAAGTCAGCACTGGTTTTGAAGCCATCAAGACAAAGGGAGATAATGTTAAAGACTGCAGACAGGGCAAGAAGGAAAAGAATAACAAATTCTGGCTGTTAAATTGGCTGTAAAGTGATCATTAGAGATTTTGACCTGAACAGCTGGGAGTAGTGAGAAGAATATCTCTATATCCTTGCCCATGCTGATTATACTTCACAGACATGTGGCTTGGCTACTGTGTAAGACAGAATATTGGGTTAGATGGTCCTCTGATCTGACCAAGTTCAGCTGTTCCCAATTTCAGTGGAGTAAAAGGTGCAGAAGCTAGATTAGACACTCTTAGAGTGGAAATGGAATACAGGAAATCTTATCAGTGCTTGCAGACAGCACACTCAATGTGTTCAGATACAAAGGGGAAATGTAGGAGGTAACTAGCCAGGCAAGGGAAGTCAAGGATGGGAGAGCCTGCTATAGAATTGGCATGGGAACAGGGGAGATGGATTATCCCAAGTAATGAAGGGAGTAAGAATGGGTGTGAAGGAGATTGAGGGAAGATTTAGTGGACAGAGTTACTCGGGAAACTGGAAGTATTAGAGGAAAATAATTGCAAAATTCCTGTGCCTGTAGGAGTGGTGAAGGGAAGTTGCAGGACATGAAGGAAGAAAAGTTGTCTATTGAGAGTGTAGAGGTCACACCAAGCCAATTTGCAATTGTTACACCTTTGTAAATTTGAATAGAAATAACACAGTGAAGTAAAATTTAAGCCATCTGATATTTAATTACTAATATAAGGATGCAATATAAGCATTTTTGTGCACACACAGCTTGCAGTACTTTAGTCAAACAGCTGTACACAGTGATGCCCAAGTGCCACAGTTGCCTAAGAATAAGTAACGAAAGCACAATTCCCTCAGTATTTTGGATTTATCTTTGGGGCTGCCAGATGTATGCCTCTTCCACTCACACTAGGGGCTACTGGATAGGTCCCTCTTCCTACTCTGCATCAGCAGCAGCCAACCTTCCCCCCACTCGATGGGGATCTCCATCTCCCTTGTCAGTGGGAAACTGAGCGTGTAGTTTTCTTAGCCCTGAGCAATCTCACACAGAGCTCAGAAATCCAGTGTGTGAATGGATTGGCAAGTGCTGCAAGGTGTGCATTATACTTAGCAATTACCTGGAAAGAGTACTTTTGGAGACTATCTCTCCCCAAATGGTCTAATTGAATTTTGGAAGCCCATGCTACTGTATACTGGCCTTCCTCTAGGGAGTCTTAAAATTCCATCCTGGCCAAAATAGCAACCTTGTGGCAAATTAGTCCTAACAAGAGTACCTTAATTTGCCACAGAGCAGTCAACTAAAACTACTTAAAATACATTGAGATCTCAACTCACTTGAGGAATACAAATGTCAATATGTAGTGGTATAAATGTATCTGGTGAACTGGAATATGTTTTCACCCGGAGAAATACTGGCAATACTGGTGACTGAAAAAAAAGCTTCCTCTTCAAAAGCCAAGCCCAGCAGATAGGTTCTGACTCTGCTTAACTATTTCTGTAGGAGTAGAGAAATGAGAACCTTAACTACAATTCTTTAGAAGGTGTAAGTAGCATTTTATTACATTATTTTGTTATGGATTTGTTCATAAGATAAATTAAAAGCTGTGCATGTCCATGATTTTATTTCTTGCTTTGCCTTAATGTAGTTAATAATCTGAAGTTACTTTGTTTTTGTAAAGCAATTCTGTTCTTAAATTTTCCAAATATGACAATGCTTCTGATATTTCTTCATGTTCTGAATTCTTCATGGAAGGAAAGGCACTGAGAGAATACTCATAAAGGGGGTTAATTTGTTCAGTTTTGTATATTTAAATAGCATTATTAACTTTGTTTCCTGATGATTTTTTCCTTGAAATACTACCATTTTCAGTCTGAGATCTACAAGAAAAAAATCCCATTTACAGTAGACCAAACTAGCACTTTCATAGCTGGCTAATTTGCCTTTTTGCCTTACTGAAGTGTGGAATCTAATTATGTTTGGGAGTGGAGAGTTTTGATTTTATTCTTGGTTTTTCATTTGGGTTTTTTTTTTAACTAATATTAACCTGTAGTGGCAACCACAATAACAACAAAGTCAGGAAAAGTTTTTGTAGTAAATGATTTCTACAAGTATTTCTAAAATAGAGGAAAAAAAATGAAACTGTAGATTCTTAAAATGCTGTGGTTCTAATGGTCAAATTCTCCTCTCCTTTTTATTTCAAAGTCAGGCTATCCATTGCAACTACCAATTGCAAGCAACAGTTAGGATGCAGAGCTCGAAGATCACAAAACAGGTCCTAGGATTCCCTGGAAAACTGTAGCTGCTGTTTAAACATACACACAGAGAAATACTCCAAGAAGTTAAAAATAACAAAAAAGCAGAGAAATTAATGTGGAATATTGACTGCTTCAGCTGAATGCAGCAAGCACCATTGCTCTCTGCCTAAAAAACTGGGTCATGTATGTGGATGTGTATTATACTGGCTCAGCAGATATGAGTGATAGTATTTTTTGAACCTCATATGCAGCATTTTACATGTTCAGTCTGGCTTTTTTTTAGAACCCTGAGCCCTACAACTGGTGGAGCTAAGCAAGAAAAATGTTCTCATTTGCTATATACCCAATTTTATCCAATTATGAGACAAACTTTTCCTCTATGTAAGAATAAGTACTTATTGATTTAAGAAGAAACAGGCATATTGATCCAAAGGAAAAATACACTGTACGTGTTGATCAATATTTACCTTGCAGGACAAAACATCCTGGTATTCACTTCAAGGCATCGATACATACATATTACTGGATGTTTGTGTCATTAAGTTAGGTAACTGGGCTAGATCTCCATCTAACAGTATAAACTCTCGTAATGATTATTTTTCTAGTCAAATATTAGTCTCTAAAGGGAAGAAGGAGTTAGAGAACCAGAAAAAAGAATAATTGTTCACCTCCCTTGAGATAAATAATACTTTTCATTAAACTCAGCTGATGCCTATCAAGAGATGCTAGACCGATTATAAAACATAGGCAGTGAGAAATGCTCCAAATTCTTCCTAAAAGTATTTACCTATACCAAGGTAAAATTGGAAATCTAAGCATAGATGCTTGAACATATTGAGGTGTCTAACAATTCGTTTGATATCAATTAGCTTGTACAAAAAGGAGCTGTGTCCTTTTAATTTCCAAGGATGGGACACATCTGAGTTCACAGAATACCTTTAAAAATTCTTTGCTATCCAGGGCTCCTCTCTTTCAGCCTTGCTGCAGGCCAGGGGCTTCTTCTGCTTGGAATTCATTGACATAGAGCTAAGCATAAATTATACAAAGATAAACTAATTATAGTGTAATGGGGCAGTCATGGTACACATTTTTTTTCTCTGACACTTCTTTTCTGTCCCATAATAGCTCTAACACTGGGTTAATCATTTTAATTTAAATGTTTTCTTTATGGTTAATTTCACCCTAATATCACCCATCTCCATCTTGAGTCTCCTGAGGCGCTCTCCATAAAGGACACACCCAGGGAAGGGGCAGGCATGGGACAAAGAGCTGCTGTAACAGTTACACCCTTCATATGTATTCTGAACAGGATCAACATTATAATAACAATGTGTAATACATGTTGCTTCAGACTAGAATAAATAAGATGACTCTCCCTTCAAAAAGCCTTTCTCATATCATCATCTAAGGAATAGACTTGAAAGATGTGGATCCTATCTGCATGGCTTTGCCCAGATGAGGCCCTTCCTAAGCCTGCCTGTAGCTGAAATTCATGTTTAATTTCATCACCTTGTGTCTCACCCTTGTCAGAGACAACCTGTCCTCTCCTGTTCAAATGTATTCAAAATACTGGTAACATCATTGTACATCTTTTGTGGAGTTTTTATCCACTCCAGGGTCTCCATCTTTGGTTAAATCTAATACTTACTTACTGTACTTCTGCTGGAAGGGTCTTGTGTCCCTGACCACTCTCCCCAGCCTGCTCATTCTCTTTTCAAATCATCATTTTCTTCTTGCAGCACTAGGACGGATGTATATTCTACCCCAGCTAATTAATTTTCTCCTTTGAGCCTGTTTCTGTCTGTGGGATAAGAGAAACTATACTAATAATACAAAACCTGATGGCAACTATAGTGAGGCTGCACTTCAGTCTCCAGCCTATTTATTTGCTTGATAGGATCTCACCTCTTCCCTGAGTTCCCTGAGCTGTGCGTAGCTGTTGGTTATCTGTTGTCTGACTAAATATAGGTCATGAACGGTTTGCACACTGCCACACGTGATGCATTCCTAGACTCTGAATGGCAGCTACCTGTTTTCAGGTAATGCAAACAACAGAAATAATCTGAAGTACAGCTTTTTAGAAGCCCAGGTGTAAAATACTGCTTATCTGCTAAACAGGCATCCCTTCATCAGGATGAAGGGAAGAGATACAATGTTCCCTACCTCTGCTGTGCATCCACTGGAGAAAGCAGCTGCACACTGGGAGTCAGCCAGCTGTGCTGGTATTTTCAAGCTACCATCAGAGTTTACATGGCATGACTTTGGTAGGGAGGAAGCTGCAGGCATGCCTTCTGTGAGCTGCTGCCCCTTGTCAGACAGATCCAGTTCCAGCCAGTCAGATCCAAGGCTATCAGCAGTGCTGGTGACTGCTCTGGAGAAATGTATGTAAGAAAGTTGTGTTGCAGCTGTGAGCAATTGTGAGAGAAGGAGCAAACACCAAGACCAGTGAAGAAGGAAGAGGAGGTGCTGCAGGTGCTGCACCAGAGGTTCCCCAACAGCCCAGGGAGAAAACCATGGCAAAGCAGATTGTGCCTTAAAGCTCATGGAGAATCTCAGTGGAGAAGATATTCGTGAAGATCATAGAGGATCCTATGCCACAGCAGGTGAATGTGCCCCAAAAGAAGTTATATCTCATGGAGAGTTCATGCTGAGGTAAGATCCTGGCAAGATGTGAAATGCAGTCCAGGTAGAAGAGCACACATTGGAGCGCGTTTTCTGGCAGGAATTGTTACCCCATGGGTACCAAACCTGGTATAATCCACTCCTGAAAGGCTGCAACCCATGGGAAGGATACATGTTGGAGCAGTACATGAAGTCCCTCCCATGGGAGAGACTCCTCACTGGAGCAGGGGAACAGTGTGATGATAAAGGAGCAGCAGAAATGAAGTGTTACGAACTGACCACAAACCTCATTCCTTCACCTTCTGCAGCACTCACGGAGGGGGACACAGGAGCATTAGGAGTGAAGCTGAGCCTGGGAAGAAAGGGATGGAGGGAGGTAGATTTTAGTTTGGGGGTGGTTTTTTGTTTTTCCTATCCTTCTCTGTTGTTAATTGGCTATAAAATAAATTCCTTTCCCCAAGCTGAGTCTGTCTCCCCATCTTGGTAGTCAGTGAGTGAGTTCTGGATCCTTACCTTGACCCATGACCTTTTTCATGGTATTTTCTCCCTCTATCCTGCTGAGGAAGGGGAGCAAGGGACTGGCTTGGTGGGCATCCGGCAGCCAGCCAAGGTTAACCCATCACAAACTCACAGCTGGCTTGTCATCTGGCCAGCTCAATGTGAAGGCAGAGAAGGTTCAGCCTACCCTACAGACATGGCCTTATAATGGATTGCTTTACCACACTTTCTGAAATTGTTTATGGTATTCTCTGAATACCCTTGTGAAATAAAGAAGTGTTAACATTGTTGTTTTCTCCAAGGAACTGTGGTACTAAGAGACTGAATGGTTCACTTAAAACTGCACAGTGAATACTATCCAAACCTCTTGCTTGGAATGCAGCAGTGATCTCCAGAGCTTGTTTTATCTCTGTTAGCAGTAGAAGACAGCTCCCTCTTGGATTCCTTAACAGAAACTCTTAACTGCTGTTAAATAAAAAAGGCTTTGAACAAGTGTTAGAGATCACAATGGTACTCGAACCACAATGGCACTCTGACCACATACCTGCCATCACTATTAATAAAATAATCCAGAGAGATGTACACTCTCAGCTATATGGAAATACATTGGAATAGGAAGGCACGAAGATAAGATTACTTAAAATTGGTTTGTTTCTTTAGGCTCAAGATATTTCATGTAAGTGTAGCAAGTATCAGAAATTATAATTCATCAGTAACTATGTGTGGGAACAGCCTCCTGAGCAAGGTGGGACCTGTAGAAGATGGCAGATCTCACAGACACCAGTGTTGTTTCCTAGGGCCAAATGAGTGTACTTCTTGTAAAGCTGAATTGAACTTTATTAATACAAATGTTCAGTGAAAGCAAATCAGTCACAGAATGAGTATGAGATTCACTAAAAGGTAAATATTGCAATTTTTAGACAGTTCAGAAACAACCATATATGATTCACATAATCAAATAAAACAATTGAATGTTGAAAGAGCAGGCAATGCAATTGTTCAGAGATCTTCACTAAATATATATCAATAGTAAATTAACTTAAAAATTAGGATTTGTTACTGAAGATTTTGTGAGCAGTGATGTTGAATCAATCCTTCAAATATTAGCAGTGCTGTTGATATCTTACCCTTTCTGAAAATTGAGAGTAGCATACTTCTGAATCTTTCTAATCTGACTTCATTAGAGATTTGTGACTTGAAAAAAATAGACAAGAGACTTTAAGAGATGGATTTAAAAGAAAATGAAAAATCAAATCTCTACAATCAGTATGTTAGTTCATTAATACAACTCTACATTGCTTTCTGCTTCTTAGTAGACAGCACTGAAATTACAGCAGAGTTGTAACATTTCACCTTTGCCAGAAGATTAATCATATATCTACTTTCAAGCTTTTTTATCTGTCCATGGGAATTTTTAGGGGACAGTCCTAAGAGTAGTTGAGAAAGAAGATGAAGTGTCCATTTGCCAACCAACTACCATCCTAAATTTCTGATGTCCTCCTTATTAAGTCAAGATTAAGACCGTACAAAAATGGACATATCTTTTTCCTACTTCCAGCTACCTTCTCATGTAGGATTAATTTCTGCAGTAGTCCCTCAAGAGAAACATTAGTCAGTCCTTACACAACTCTATTAGTGGAGAAATGCCTGATTAAGGATGCTATTCTTGGAATAGATCCAGCATCTGACTAGGCTCAAGAATATCTTCATCTCTGCCTGGGTATATAAGTTGTAAACACTATGATATTCTTGACAGCTCTAGCACCTCCATGTAATATATGTTAAAATTAACCAAAACAAACAACCAAAAAACCACAAAAAAAGACACAAACCAAATACTTTGATCCTCAGATGTAATGGATGGCCAAAGGAAGTGTGTGACAAACCCTCTTAATTCAGCCCCTTTTGTATAGAATACTTTTACTGCACTTTTCTGAGAAGAAAATCAGTTGAGAAATTTAAACCAAAGTATAGCCTTAATTGCAGAAGTTTGGAAAGGATCAGTAACAGAAGAATTAACAGGGAAGAACATTTTTCTTTTAAAATTTGTATGTATATTTAATGATCTCTGAAAAAAGATGATTGCTTTTTGCTTATCATAGGCTCTTTAGATCATCTCATCCAACCCCTTTGCTGAAGAAGGGTCAGCCAGAGCAGGTTGCCCAGGACCAAGTCCAGCTGGGTTTTGAATATCTGTACAGATGGAGACTCAATAACCTCTCTGGTAAATATGTTCAAATGTTTGAACATATTAGGAGTAAGAAAAGTACTTCTTTACATTCAGGTGCAATTTCCTTCACCCATTGTCTCTTGTCTTATCAGTGAGAACCATTTAGGAGAACCTGGCTGCTTCTTCTCCCTTTTCTCTCATTATGTATTTAGAAATGAGGATCCCTTTGGGTTGGCTATTCCTGAGGCTGGACAGTCCCAGTTCTCCCAGCCTTTCCTCATAGGAGAGGTGCTCTAGTCCCTTCATTGTCTTTCTTGCCTTGTGTTGGACTCTGCATGTTTTCCCTCAAATCTGATCAGAGAGTTCTGGAAACCTTGCAGGTGTGTACTAGAAAAGTACAACTATATACATACTATTACATAATTTACTGAGATGCTGTTCTAAGGCATTTTAAGAAAAAGAAATATCAAATAATTTTACCTTCGTAATTCTGAAGCATTTCTGTTCTTAGTTTTGTTAGAAATCTAGATTAATTATTGGGCTTTAGTAGCTGTCTCCAGCTGTAAATGGAAGTTGAATTTTATGTATGTTCTATATAAAGCTAGATGCAAAAAAAAAAAAAAAAAAAAGAAGTATAAACAAAACTTTTCATTTAAAATAGTTGAAGAAGCAATTTTTTTTCCATAGGCCATAGGGGGCATTTCAAAACAGAGAGACTGAATTTTGGTTTCAGTTACGTTAGACTAAATCCTACATGCCATGTTTTTAGATGCAGAGTCATTGCTGGATAGTCTTTGAAGTGTGGTTCCTGCAAGTCTAGTTTTCTTAGAATTCTGTAGTCAGAACTTTCCTGTTGTAGAAGGAAATTGTGTCCTGCTTTCCTCCCCTGACACCAAGGTATTACTCTATGTAACCAAGTCCCTGACAAAACTGATTAACCTGTGATCAAGAATACTCTGTTCCTGCTCAACAGACTGGGCAATTCATGTTGCCTGAGAAGACAACAGCTTGTGATAAAGTGACACCTGTTACCCAGCACCTCTGTGCACTGCCTAAAGATAAACAGCAATAACTAGAGTGAATCCTATAAACTGGAGTGGTGGTGTGACTGACTCTTATCTCTACCATACTTGTCCTGTAAGCAGACCCAAAGGTCATGTTCTTCCAACAGGTTCTTCAGGTTACCACAGCCATCTGAGTGAAAATGCCAGAGATCAACCAGCAAGACAAGGAGATAAGTTGGATGTGAACAGAACCTTCTGAATTTGTCCTGAGCTTGTTCTTAGCTATGGTCCAGATGCAGCTATGAGCAGGAAGTTTTAGATGGGATGCTTTTCAAGCAGTGATATGACAGAATGTGTGGGACTGATGATGTCTCTGGTATGCCCCTTCCCAAGTGTTTGTACCTGTGTACATGGATGTGTGCATATGCACACCCATAACCAGAGTGCTTGATTCCACTAAAATTGTAAATACATGAAAACTTGAGATGCTCCTGTCTGAAGAGCCACTGTGATTCAACTTCATGGTTACACATCAGTCACTCAACAGTCATACAGTATGCACCTCTCCTTGATGCCAGAAGTGTCTGTAGTCATATTCAGTCTATTACATTTCCTTACTGTAAAACATTCTTCTACATTAAAAAAAAAAAAAAGAAAACAAACAAAAAATCCACAAACAAACCCCCCCTCTCTTGCCATGCACTATTCTTAAAAAGGAAAGAAGTTAACCACTGATGACAAACTGTTATTCTGTTCTTTCACCTACATACAGATTAATAGCTGATTAATAGCATCTCACATAGCTGATCATGACATCCATGTTTCCTTGCATTATTACAGCAATTATTTATCTCATGTTTGTGTTAGTGTCTGTAAGGCACTAAGAGATTCTTTGGCCTCTCAGCAACTCACAAAGAGTGGCTGAAGTACAGAAAACCGTACAAGGGGGGCTTTCGAATCTTACACAGGTGACTAAACAGTAGTATGGTAGAAATTAGTGGAAAATGCACAGCCTGGAGAAAGAAAGGGACTTGTAGTTGAGTTCAAGGAGGTCAGCTGGTGAAAGAAGTTAAGTGGGGAAAAAAAGCCTGAAATGCTTATACATAAATGAGATACTTGAATTATGGGAGAGATCAAGTAAAGGACAGTGGGAAGCTAGCATAAATTGGGAGAAAGATGAGTAAGTATGTTGCAACAGTGCCTGAGAGGTCAGCACAGCAATGCAGAGAGGAATATTACATGAACAGATTGACGGGAAAGAAAGATGATCTTGGTGGGGATATTTTCTATTTATATGTCCGTAGCACAGGTGATATTTCCTGTGATGTATAAGGAGAGGAATATGTGGAATTTTGAGATTCTTTTGAGGTAAAAACATTAGGGCTTTGCTGAGAGGTGAAGGAGTTCTACTCTAAAGCTAAAAAATCTTAGACTACAGTTTAATGGATCAAAGATTCTAAATAAAAGTCTGTTAAATGCTTGACATTATGTGCAATTGGAACAGTGATCTGTATTTCCTAAATAATAATCAAATACCTGCCAATCAACTGTTTAGTGTGAGGTCTGTGATACTTTTTAAGCATTTCTGGCACTCCAAAATATGAAGAGCCATCTGAGAGGAAAACAGTCTACTGGGGGATTTCTTGGGGTGAGGGAACTAGCTACGATAAGGACTGTGAAATAAGCTAGTCACACTTAGCATTATAGTAGAAAGCATGGTTCATGGGAGGTGTCTGGCTGTAGAATACAACATCCATTACCCTTTTGTACCTCTGAAAATTCATCATGCTTCTGAAAAATCTTCACCATACTCATCCTGATCAGCACTTCTGTATTCCAAACTGAATGAGAACTTCTCACCCAACCAGTTCACTATCCCACAAGCAAACCCTCTGAATAATTAGAACTAAATAAAAATTTTGTGACAGAAAGCCAAGAGAAACACCTGCCTGGCACACTCCAGCTGTTGCACCTAATATGCATCCTCTGTGCTTAACACTTCTTTATTGATTCTCAATTTGCAAATCTTTCCTGTTGTACTTTTATATTTAATCATCAGCACCTGCCAGGTAATGGACTGAAGCAGCATGAATGTGGCATGTTGTCCATTTTGAGGATTCAGGCTGGTAAGACTGCTACAGTCTTAAAAGCAATAAATGGGAAGTGGTAATACACAGCAGTAGAAACATAGTACCTCCTGCAATACAAATTGCTATTTGTATTTAAAAATAAATCTGAAAGAAAACATTCATTGTGCAGTCTTTTTAGATGCTTCCCACAATAATTCTAGCAATGGAAAGGCCTCTGGCAGATTTCATCTGCCATAAGATTTAGCTGGCTGTGAATTTGACAACTCTAAGGCCACTCTTTTGTTTGTTTTGTTTTCTTTGCTCTGTATTGCTCTCCCTTTTCAGCCCACTTTGGCTCATCCAAAATTCCCAGAAACGTCACTGGAAATACTGAAAGAAGAGGATTGTAGAATCTGACTCCTCAGGCAAGTGCCTGAGTGTATATCTGCAACTATCCGCAAACAGATTTGTTTGAAGCAGCTCTGGGCTTGGAGGACACCACTGGGACAGTGAACGTCTCTTCACGCTGACCACTGCTGCTCTCCCAGCAAGGAACTTGCTGTACCTGAGAGCAGCCTGGCATCAGTGAGCTCAGTGCTGCCTGGGCTGTGCTGCTGGTCACTCTCCAGGGTGCCAGTGGTAAAAAGATTTTTCACAACATCTACTAAGTATAGGGAGCTCCTACGAGCTGTTAACAAACCTAAACACAGTGAATTACTGAGGATTGCGTCTTGCAATATTTGACTTTAACAGACTCGGTTCACACACGTCTAGCAATTCAGTTTTGACCTTAAAATTTTGTCAAGTATTTAATGGGACATGGCTTGTGCAGTGTAAAATCTGCCTTTAAAAATATATGCCAGATCAGTTCCCCCTTGGTGTGCTGGAGCACATGGTCCCTGTGGCAGCTGGAGCACAGGAGAGCAGCAAACAGCTCCTGAAAGAACCATTCCCCAGTGGAATGTCAGTCCTTTTACTTTGAAATATCCAAACGAAGATATCTGTGGAAGGTAGCTGAGTTCCCTTGAGTTAACCAAAAGCTTCTGCTTTTGAAGATGTCTGGTGAAGCTCTTCCTGCCTCTACTCCCGGTCCTGCAGAGGATGAGCTCTTTGTGATTTGCTGGAAAAAAGTACTAACTGCAAGGCACATGGTGGCACTTTCTTGTGGAATTTTTGTAGATCTCTTTCTTTTTTTTACTACCTAGGAGTGCCAGGTGTGCTACTCACCAAATCTTGATTCCCTTTATGCAAACCTGCTGGAAGAAGGTTTTTCTGGAATAAATATGAGGGGAATTTCCCTCTGAGTTTCAACCCCGTCAGATCTATAAAGTCTACTTATAAGTTACAATAAAAGGAGGGTTCTGCATCTCTCTAAATATGCAGTTTGAAAAATCAAAATATTACGAAGCACCAGGTCTACCTGGCTCATCTCATGCATACCCACATACTATTCCAGTTTGTGAAGCACACAGCAGTCACATCTGCAGAGCTTCTCTGAAGGAAGAAGAGACTGAAATAAATCCCCAGCTACAGTCTTGCCATTTCTGTTCTAAAAAAAAGCCCAACTTACCCTCGGAGACCTAATTTTGTTCTATAGTACAAACTTTTAGGAAGCAGTAAACAGTTTCTGTTTCAAAGAGCTTGCATTCTAAGCTCCTGATCTTTCCAATGCCTACGTGCTTGTTTAACTTTTTATTATTATTATTATTATGTCCAGTTTAAATCCATGAAATTATACACATGCATAAACTATGCCTAAACTTTTGTCACATGAGAGCAAAGATAAAGGTAGGATGTGAGAAAGGAAGTATTTGTTATCCGCATGTTGAGGATGAGGAACTGAAGCACAGCAAAAAATGAGATCCTCATCCTCCGCAGAGCGTAAATGTGCTTAATTCTTCAGCATGAGTAATTTCCATCAGGTTTGCCGTGCCCTCCGGACTGAAGAGTGAGGTCGGGATTTCACCGACTGTCTCTGCCACCGATTTTACGTAAGTTACTTAAGTTCTGGTCCGGCCGTTAAATTCAAGCGCACAAAAATCGCGGGACGCGTTTTGCACGGGATGCGAAAGACCAGGTCGAAGTAAAGAAGGATAATCTGACTCCTTAGCTCTGGAGCGTTACAGGTGGATGTCTGCAGCTGACGGCCTGTGACCCTCGGCCGTACCGCTGTGCCTGGTCGCTGCCTGCCGTGCGGGGACACCCGGGTCCAGGCACCGAATTAGCCCGGCCCCAGGAGCGTCTGTGGGGCGGCGCGGAGCCCGGCCCCTCTCCCGCGCTTCCAGCTAGGCACAGCTGGCGGGGCGCCCCTGTAGCAGGTACCTCTCGGCAGGTAAATGTCCCTCCGCCCCGGGGGCTGCTCTTGCCGGCAGCCGTCCCAAGCACCGGCACCGGTGGGGCGGGGGCGTGTGGGGGTGCGGAGCGGGCGGCGGCCGCGCGGGGCGGGAGAGCGGGAGCGGCGGGGGAGGGACCGGGCGCGGAGCCGCCGCCCGCGGGGCAGCGCCGGCACATGGAGCGGCGCCAGCCGCGCCGCCACAGCTGCCGCCCGCCCCGGCCCCGGCGTAGCAGGTACCGCGGGGCGGGGGGCCCCGGGCGGGCACCAACCCCGGCCCCCGGGGCGAGGGGGGGGTCAGCCTCGGGCGGCTGCCGTGCGCGGGTGAGGAGGGGCCGCGAGGAGCCGGTGCTCCTCGGAGAAGTTGCCGGGCGCGTTAAGTGGGAGACTGCGGAGCCCGGTCATCCCATCCCACCCAAACCCATCCCATCCCTTTCTCCCTCTTCTCCCCGTCCCGCACTTTTTTTTTTTTTTTTTCCCTTTCTTTTTTTTTTTTTTTTTTTAATTTGAAAACATTGAGCCGAACGTACAGCTCGGGTGTAATCCAGGCGTTTTAGAGTGCTTCCTTAAAATTTCAGAGATGAGTGGCCATGAGGAGCTGGCCGAGGAGTATTCATTGATTCAAATCGGATTGGTCGGTGTTCTCCTCGAGTCAGCTACAGCACTTAGGTTCAGTCAAAGCCCGCGTTCCGAGTGCTTGCGCCTGTAGTTTGCAGATGGGAGGCAAGTACGGAGGTCATAAAAACTATTAGGAAATTGTAAAATTAGCAGCCCCAGTGCGCCTGAGGGGGAACGGCATTAGAGAAGTTGCTGACTTCCGAATAGCGGTGGCACCAGAAGTTTTCCTCCTTGACATACAGTCTGTCACAGCTGGAGGGTTTTCTTCACCCTGCTCCGCAAAGTTACCTTCTCTGTGAAGGGACGGTCTTGCTCTGTTGTCGTTGCTAAAGAAGATGCGTGTAGTTAGAAACTGTGTGTGTGAAGAAATTGAGTTCCCACTGCAGCAGTCGGTTCTAAGGAAACTTTAAAATTTTTGCTTCAAGAAACCTGATTACTTCTTGGATTGCTTTTCTACCTTGATTTAGAAGGTATAGTATCACTGCCAGACATTGTGCAAAGCATTCTGCTTCCAAAATTGTCAATAATACTGTGTCAGAAAATTTTGTAGTGTATGATTGCAAATTATCTCAAAAAAGTAATGTTTTGTAGGACAGAAGAATTTTTAGACCTGTATGGCCACTGGCTTAAACTATGTAAATTGTTGTAGAGAAATATAATGTTATTCCTTTTTACTTTTTCTTTCTTTCTTTTTTCTTTTCTTTTTTATAATTTTTTTTCCTTTCACTGAATCTTAGTGCAAGAAGTATTTTCAAGGATTTTGTGTGGAGGTTAGAAGTTAGGATTTAGAGCTTCTTGAGTACGTATTTTTCTTTCTGATATCTGGATGGTACCAAGATTACATAGATATGCATTTACTGTCCAAATGTCCAAACCCTACCCAAATTAAATAAACAGGTATATAATCCCGATTATATTTTGTGCATTCACATTAACAACCCATTTTCTAGACTTAAATAGTTTAGTTTTAAAATTTGAAGCTGTAATGTATTGTAAGGTCCAAATCCTTTAAAAGACACGCTTTGTTAGTTTCAGTTGACTGCTCACATCAGTTGTAACTCACGCACACTCTGCAGTACCATGGGATATAACTCGCTGTTAAATGTTATAAATTATCATTGAAATGTAGAGAAAAAGCATATTAATACACTGCATTTAGAAATAAGCACTAAAATTCCTTTCAAATATTTGGAAACACTTTATCTGAATCAGCTAAGCAGGGGCATGTCCTGAGTGGCTTGTGGCACTGCTCTCTCACCTTGCTAGTGAATTGCATAGTTTAAGGTGTTTGTAGCCTTAGTGAAGTAGAAAAATGAAGGATGCGATGCCTTTAGCTTCTGAATTTTCCAAACAATTTTTTTGCATTTAGGTAACTTTGTTTATTCTTTGTTCTCTTCTTTACTGAGGGAAAATGTAAGTCCAAAAAGTGAGAATGAATTTGTCCATGTTACCATGAAAATGCCCCTTTCATGTAGTAGTAGATACAGTAGTTGATACTATGTATGTTTTCTAAAAGGTTTCATTGCTCCCATGCATAGACTTCTTTCTAAGATTGGCATGCTCTGCTTTGATTTTAACTCGTGTTGGTGAAAAAACTGGAGAAAAAACACAAGGTATACTGCTTAGAGTGTCGTATATCCCCACCTCCTCAATCCTTAGCAAAACTCTACCAAGTTTTAGTTAGATGGCTGTATGCCTTACTTCTTTATCAAAGCCTTTGAAACTGAAGCCTAGAGACATAAGAAACGAGTGCAGCCTATGTGCAAGACCAAGAACTCTTAAAACCGTTTATGTCCTTATGATAGCTCTCTGTAGCAGAGCTGCAGAGGGGAAGTGTCCGATATACTGCAGAGCTCTGCACTTTACGTAGTTCATGTTTCTATTATCCCAGACTTTAAGGTTGCTTCCAACCTTAAAGATTTTCTCACAAATCTTAGTATTGGTGACTACCCATGTGCTTTTTTTTTCTTTTGAGTAAAGTAGGCGAAACTCAGAACATGACATACTGCAAGTTTATGAAAAAAAATATAAATAGAAATTATATCTCTAATTATAAGGTAAATTTAAGATGAAAGCCAAGGAGAAATCAGGTTTATCCACTGAATGAGAAGACTGACCAGACTAAAGTCAATGGAAGTCCAATGCTGGACATCCCCAGCATATAGGACTTCAAACCTAATGCACTGATCCTTGCAAGAGTCCTCTACCTATTGGGTATGGCTTCCAGGGGAAATGACAAGAAGACAGAAACATAGTATGAAATTGTACTGACTGTTCTAATTCAGTCAGGAACAGCTGATGGACCCTAGTATTTGAAGACGAATCAGTAATGTCTCTGGGCCAAAGTAAAGATGGGAAGACAGGGCAGAGGACTCTTTTCTCTTTGCCCTTCATCCTCCCCATGACTGGAGAAGCTTAGACACTGGTCCTATGTGCGTCCTTTATCCCAGCTGAGTATTTCTCAGGGTGGCTACCTAACTACAAGTGAGCAAAGTGCCTTGGTGGGTTTTTAGTAGGTCCCATACTCCTGAGTTGTATTAGAGAGACAAGCTTATCATATACCTCAGACTTTCCACCCCAGCTGCCAGTACTCCCTCCAGGAATGATCTGTTTGCTTGTTCCCTTATATAAACATGAACAACACCTTTGTCATTTGTGTTACATTCGGCATACCGTTCAAAAATGCAATTGTCCCCATCTTAGCAATACTGTAGCAGTTTTCCTTTCCCTTGTGGACCTTAATACCAAAAACCTGGTCTGTTTGCTGCTTCCACTGCATAACAATGCAGAAATGTAACTGGATAACCAATCCACAGTTTTACAGCAATGCAAACCTTCATTCTCATCATTAAAACTGGATAACTCCAAAATGAAGCCAAAAACATTTCCAGACATATTTTATTTAAACTTAGGTACTTCTTATACTAACGCCACAATTTTGCAGAAAACAAGGAAATGGGTCCAGTCTGTATTTCAGCAGCAGAAAACAAGGGCATAATGAATTGTATGCTGTTCTGGCAGATCATTTTTGGCAATGTTCTCTCAAAAAGTCCAGAAGATATTGAAAGTCATGGATCACAGCCTAATTGTGTGGCTCTTTGTCAGAAAAAACTTTTATTGTAGGCTTGTGGGATTTTTTTTCCCTCCTGTTTTATGTGCAAGAAGAGCTGGGTCCACAGTAATCTTTGTTTTTTGGTCAAGATTCACATATGTACTTCATTACATTTTGACCAGTCATTACTTTCTACTATTATTAAAAGTAATAGAATTAGACCCAAAAAAATCATAGTAAAATAGTAGAATTTAATGCAGCAATAATGGAATCTTTGGAAAATGTTGTCATCCTTGTGAGAGTAAAGCAGGATGCACTGCTGGCTCCCCTGGAATTCCCCTCCCAAGTGACAAACACCACTTTTCTAACAAGTATAAAATTACTCAGAAAGAAAGAACACTGGGAATACATTATGCCAGTTGAGAAGTAGAAGATAAAGACTCTCATCAGTATTTTCTGGGACTATAATTCTTTGTGAAGCCTTTTTAAATGATTGAAACTCAATACAAGAGTCAAAAGAGGAAAGACCATTTCTTCACTGGTATTTTTTCTGTAATCCAAAGATTATTATTGCTCTCCCCACCCCACACTGGAGTGGAAAAGTGTTTAAAGATGAGGGTAAATGCCATCTGCAGCAGGGAAGACAGCCTCAGTCTTGTCAGCTTTGTGGCATTTTTTTAAACAAGAGGCTACTTTAAATACCTTCCACTCATCCAAAGTAGCTGCAGGAGTTTTCTCTCTCCAATGGCTATCCAGAACTGACTTCAGCTGGAAAACTCCCTTCTTCCGAGGTCAGCTGTGGCTTCTTGTTGCTATGTCAATCTGTACATAAGCCTAACTAAAACTCAACAAAAGTTTTGTTTACTCCCTAAATTTAAACAGAATTATGTATATCCCTTAAGGTATGTTGCAATACACCTTTATTAAAACCCCAACAACTTCTGCCTCACCCTTCTCCTTTAGAGCACAGCTTCCTCCGTGCTTTAAGGCGATGAACCAGAAGAGATAACAGGGGTTTTTGCACTAAGCAGGTTATTACCAGCACTGTGGTGGTTGCAAAAGTAGGTCCTAGTTCTGAAAAGATACATGCGTGTTCTTAGCTTTGTTTGTACCATTGGTAATTCTTGGGGGTAGGACCATGCAGGTTCGGGAGCTGCATGGCATACTCATACTTCCTGTATAAATGCTTCCAAAGGCCATTCAGACTGCAGGTTTGGATGACCAGTCACACTGAAATCATCGTATTTCTTAAGCGATGGGAACTGTCCACTTCTCTTGCTTATTTCACTGATTTCATGTGAAAGATTTACATTTCTTCTTCTGATCCCTCTTGCTCTATCTTTCTCAGTGAAAGAGAAACTTGCTCTGTAAGAGAGATCAGATTCCCCACTGAATTGCTTCATTTTTCTGCTTGTTTCAACTCACTGAGAACAGCAGAGCAATCACAGTTTAAAGCTGGAATTGACCATAGTGAATTGGACCCAAAATATTTGAAAAAGCAGAGTGAGTTAATTAAAAGATATAATGTGGAGAAATTTGTTAATTTGCTTTAATTTTAGGAGCTATTTTTTAGGTTTATTTAAGGGTAAAAAAAAATCACACCAATCTCTAATATGCTTATTCAGGCTGGTAATGTCCTTTAATAAACCATAACAGCCTGAACGGTTTGAAGGGAAATTAGGAAGCAGTTCTGTGATCATGAAGCAGAGTTACTGAAACCTTCTGTAATTCGGACAAATTAACTACTGATATATTGTAGAGTATACTTGGCAATAACAATTCTCAACATAAAGAGGTGCTTTTATGTTTTCTCTATTGTATATTTAGATACATTGTGGTGAGGACATCCTACGCTTTTTAAATCAGATAAATAGATATACACAAAAAGTACAGTTCTTTGTCTGCTGTTTGCCTCCCCTTGAGTGAGAGCTCTGGAAGAATATCCAAGAGCTCAATTTGGCCTCTTGAGAATATGCTGTGTTCTTAGATTGAGTGCCTTAATTTACACTCCTCACCTTTTATAGTCAGTTTATTTATAAGATGGAAGCATTTGCGTTTTCTTTGTCCTGGTGAATTTATTCCACTTTTCTGCTTGATTTTTAGTGAATAAAGGTGACAAGGTTTAATGAGTTAATAAAACTTGCCCTTAATTAGGAAAATTGCCTTCATATTTTTCTCATGTTGTGGAAACAATTTATAATGACTCTGGTTGCAATTCAAAAACTTGAAGGAAGAACCTTTTTCATATTTGCAATGATATCAAGTCCAGTAATTTGCACAAAAAGTCAATAAAAGAATGGATTTTTTTATTATCTCCTTTAGCAATGAATGGTTACATGAATATAGCTCAAGCACAGAAAATGTTAGGAAGAGCACATATGGAAAACACATACATGATACAAGATGCACTTTTTATCATTTGTCAGTGATTTGAAAAAAAGAATTCCCAGAGAACTGAGAACTATGTAGGATCTTTGAGACAACTTTTTTTACATCCTCACAATTGTTCCCTAACACAGAAATTAATTTTACATGTGCCAGACATTTAAATGTTTCACATCTGCACTGTTAGCAGAGTTCTTTTCTTAATCTTGTGTGTTGAATTACAGTGCTTCCTTCATTTTGCAGACAGGAGCTCTCCATTGAAATTTCACTGTATGCTCATAATTGTATTGTCAATTCGTGTAGTTAACCAGCATTTACACTAGGCAGGAATAGAGAAATGACTGAATAAACTAAACATCTCCCTTGACTATGTAGAAAATGCTGAATACAGAATTAGTACAGAGGGAAAAAAATTGATCCACTTAGTTTTAACCTTTTGTCTGTTTTAATACAGTCCTTTAAATGACCTGGAGGTATTTGTTTTGGTTTTTTGAACAGAAATGGAAGGACACTGAAGTGCTCATTACGACTCTCAGTTTTCAGAAAGGACCACCCCTCACCTTGGTAGTTATTATTTACATTGAGATGTGTGATGAGGCGGAAATTAAAAATAGAATTAAAACGGTTCTAAAGTAGAGTCATTCACAGAGATTGTGAAGTGTGGCATATTAAATTACAATAATAAAGCTAATTATCAGCTGCTTGCTGAGATATTGAATGCTTTTAATTAAAATGAGTTTGTAGAATTTTAGCAGTTTTCTTCAAGTATTTGAGGATTGGTTATACAATACAGATTACCTTTGTTCCATGTTTAACAGTCTTCCTGTTGCATGTTTAACCATATTTAGCACATTTGTACATGAAATTACAAGTCTGTTTATATATATATTAGCTCTTTGGTTTAAAATTAAGCTAAACATTAAATCCTTTTAAAAAGGTGACTTTATTTACCTCTTCTCTTCTCTATGTTCCCTGACTTCTGTGGATACAAGAGGCTTGGTTGCATTAGGTGGAGACCTTCTGGTGCAATTAGAAATTAGAAATTGTTCTGCAGACAAATGCAACTCCCAGCTAAAACCCCAAAAGACTGATGACACATGTATGATGATACTACTCCTAACCTGGTTTTAATGTGCAAATTCTCCTGTCAGGTATGTTAAGGGCTATAGGAGTTTACTGTTTTTCAGGCTGCAACCTCCTTTTCCTTTTTGAATTTATTTATTAAACTTCTATTTATGTGTCTTAGGTGGTTGAATTTAGGACCCCATTTTAGGAGCTTCACTTTAATTAAGGTTTTAAAGTGGATTGGGGTTTTATGGTTTTGGTTGTTGGTTTGGAGTTTTAGTTTGCTGAAGGTGAAGCCTGAGTGATGAGGAGCCAGTGAGACGTGTCAGAGACCACAAAGACAAGAACATGCGCATGCACCAGCACTCCATTAGAGCCAGCTGTTCCGGTGACCAGTGTGAGTGGTCCATTTCCTGCCATGGCACTGCTTACAAAAGTGGGGGTTGCACAGTCAGGCCTTTCCCCAAGGTGGCCATGGAAGCAAAGTGGAGTTTGCCTCTTTGCTTGTTTTTCACAGTTAACCCAGAGTTGCCACCACTGAGGAATGCATGTTCTTCTCACTTTTTATATTTGCAAAAGCACCTGCAGAGCACCAGGTCTCTTGTAGAAAGTTTATTTCCCCTCCCCTCAAGATTTTGTGAGTGCTTATTTTCTGCTTTGAGAGACAGAAGTGTTCCTTCGGGCACCTACCTGTCTGTCTACTCAGCATGGCTACACCTAAGAATTGTCAGGAAGCTTGCAGCTGGATGTGGTGTACATTTGTGGAGTTCTTGTAGCACCAGAGGTAGAGCTCTATGTACATGGAAGGACAGCTCTGAGTTTGGGGGGGGCTGGTGTAAGACCAAAATGGCTCCACAAATATCAGCATTTGTGATTTCATTTCCTTACCGTGAGGTTCCATTGCGCTGAGTGTGAAGCATGTCTTGTCCCAGAGAAGTCAGTACATACGTAGCTCAGGAAACACAGAAGAGAAAAAGTATAGCTAGTCTTTGGCATTGGATTAGATCATTCCATTGAATCACATCAATCCTGTGATCTTTTAATATCCTAAGAGAGCAGGATTGTAGGACTGACATGCTTACACATTTTATATCAATTGATGAAGCTTTGTATAAGTGCTAAACATTCATTTTCTTGACAAGGAAGTTTACTTTTGAGTTTCCTGGGAGACAAAATTATAAACCAAGATTTGCCCATAATTAATTTGCTGTATTCTGAAAGATTAGAAAATTTTGACCTTACGACAACTTCTTCCTATTTACACCTGGAATTCCAAAAGGTCCTAAGTCTACTTCTGGTTGTAATTGACATTAGGTGTAAATGGAGCAGTACTTCCAGTGTATTGGAAGTACACTTCCAGTATACTTCATGGGGTGTATTTTGACATATTATTAAGATATAACATGAGTTATATTGTATAGAAATTTGCAAGGAGGGGAATTCATGACGTAAATTTTCTTCAGGACAAATGCTGACTAACTTCAATCCAAAATTTTTGTGTGATCATGGTCACTTAGATGCTTCCTTATTTAAAACAAAATCAACATAACCCTTCAGAGGGGCTGTGTGTTGATCATCAGGTAATTTAAAGCAATAATTGATTCTTTTTTCCAAAGGCTTGTAGTAGCTTCATCTCTGAATCTGGTATTCATAGTCTAAAGAGCAAAGCTTGCAGGTTAGACTTCCTTATCTGAACAGCCTTGAAGAAATAATTTTATCTATTTTGAAAGGAATTTTACCTATTTTGTAGCTCTTGTAATAAGGGGCCAAACTTCAAAGCTTATTTGTATTCCTAAATAAAAGAATTATCTATTATCACCTAGGTGCTAATCCCTTTTCTGCTGTAAATGATAGTGAGACAGGTTCAACATTTGAGAGCAAGATTGTTTCAGTCAGGTGCCCACCCAGCTTTTGATTTCTAACTTTGGGCTCCTAAATTAGCTGATAACTTTAAGAAATGTGACTGCATTGAAGACAATGAAGCCATATACACTTCTTATGCCAGTGACAAATTTGATTCATGGGTAAAACTTAAACAGTGAAAAATTACAAAACATCTTTTTCGTGCCAAACCGAAATAGACTGTAATTTTAGGGTTTTCTGTCAGAAACATTTCTAAAATATTTTTCTTTTAGATAAATTATTATAAAGGTTTAATGATGTACAAATTGATAACAAATAGGTGCTTTAGTGCAAATTCTGGTATCCATACACAGGATCTCTTATTTTCCAGACAGTGACAATTCTTGTTTCTGCTGATTCTAGAGCAGAGGAAAGGGAGAAAAATCAGGCCATGGTGTCCTATTCATAGATTTACCATACCAAAGGCAAAAGGGTAAAACTCTTAACATTTAAAATTTAGCCCAAGACCTGTTATGCTCAAGTCTGGTGTGACAAACCTTTTAACAGACACAGAGCCAAAACCTACATGTGGCCAATTGCAGAACTGAGATGGGGTGCCAGATGTCCTGTCATATATTCTTTGCTGATACAGGGCCTAAGCTGAAGTTAGCTGGGATTTCATTAGTATTTACCAGATACAGTAAGAGTACAATCTTCCTCTGGGAGGGATTCAAAACATCCTTGAGGATTTTTTAAAGTTCTTTTTTTCACTTTTATCAATTTGTGTAATGCTTGTGGATATTAATCTACACTTAGGAACTATGTTTAATAGTTCTAAGTAATTATTGAGAAGGAAAAATATCTTTCCATCCTCACTTTTCCACCAGCTCTATTTCCTGTCAGTGTTTCATCCCTGCAAAATGGATCAGCTTTGCCAAATGTCTTAAAGTCACCTAATTCACGGATAAGCCCTGATGCTATCAGTGTGAGATCTGAGGGTGTGTGTTTCAAGACAAGCAGTCATCCAACCTCACAGGAAGCAAGCTAAGATCATACCACTAAAAAAAACCCCAAACTTCCACAACAAACTATACTCCAGTTTACTTAAAAAAAAAAAAAAAACAAACCAAACAAGCAAAAAAAAAATCAACCCTGTAGTTTAGCTCTTCATATAAGAAACCAGGAAATGTGATTTCTCCATTGGGATGCATTTTCCAACAGAATTCTGCTTGATGACAGCAAGAGGCAGGAAGGAGTACAGCTGACAAGTGTGTGGCTTAAGTTGCAGAAACACTGAGTGTAAGGCTTGTCACGACAAAGGCAGATTAATTCAGGAATACAAAACTAGAAGGAACTTTCTCCTTTGCATCTCCTCCCCTTTGCACCTCCTCCCAGTCCTGC